>VMDR010004390.1:0-60586 GCA_007922815.1 Macrotus californicus | reverse complement strand
TAGATTAGAGGCACAGACACCAGTTAAAAAGTTATTAGATAACCCTGCTCTGTGGTTATCCCCACTTTATAGATTTTTTAAAATTGCTTCTACCCTAATAATATCACAAAATTGAGACTAGAGGTAGTGTTCTAGATAAATATCATTCATGCCAATTAAACCATGAATTTGAATTATCTCCTACACTATGTAAGCAATTTAAGATCATCCAGGGGTTTTTTTTAAGTTACAGAATCTGACAGCTCATAGTTATTTCTTAGAAATGCTGATCCTTAAAAGGAATCTAACAGATTTCCCAGGCCTTAGACATATTACTCGGCTCTTCCTCTCTTCTTCCTGTCTGTGATGTATAATTAATCATAGATTACTTCATTTTGTTTCATTTCATTTACAACATTTATGAGCTTCACTTTGTCAGAATGAAATGCTTGTCCCCTCCTTTCCTTTCCAAAGTGGCATAATTTGTGTTAGCATCTATTTTAACAGGCTACATAAAGTTTAGTGGCTGGATTAAATCAAGCCATTAACATAATGTGCTACCCAGTGTGCCCCTGTCTCTCCTTGTTTCCAGGACATCAAAGTGCCGCCGAGTGTGCCCGTGTAATGGGGCCTTGCTGGCCTGTCAGCGTCCGTCAGCCTGACGGCTGCAGCTTTTACTAAAAGGCTTCTAGGCATGGTCATTAATTTTGGGGGGCAGGTTCTGAGAAATGGAAAACTCTGGACGTTCCTCTATGAATATTTTATTAATGTGAATAATCAGGAGTTAACATGATCAATTTGATGTATAATACATTGACTAAAAGCCTTGTTTTAGGTCCTCGAAATAGACATCAAAACTGAAAATTTGCATCTGTCCTGGCATTAAAAAAACTTAACAATCCTTTTACGCTATTTCTAATTCTATCATTTAGGCAATGCAGCTTTCAGTTGTCACAACTAAATGCATTGCCAACACCTCGCAGATCCCCTAAAATGTGCCCATGGGTGAGCTCAGGAAACCGCAGCCGACAGACTGGTGGGCTTCTCTGACGGTGTGTATTTCCATAGCTCTCTTTCCCGTTTCTACTAACAGCAGTTTTGTAAAAGCCGCCATATCCAGCTGGACTGAATTGCAGTTCCACCTGGACAGCAGGTTCCCTTGAACAATGTGAGGTGGCATTTCCAAGTGATTGCAACAATGATGCTCAGCAAAATATATTTTAAAGTTTTCAGAGGCAAAATGCAATGCAGTCACACACTACTTTGAAAGTGCATGTATTAAACAACTACTCAATCCCAAGATGCTGGCATAGGTAGACACACTGTGCCTCCTCGCACAACCAAAAGAAGGACAACAACAAATTTAAAAACAAAAAACAACCAGAACTGACAGAAAATCGAATTGTATGCAAGTCCGACAACCAAGGAGTTAAAGAAGAAACACTCACCCAGACCGGTAGGAGGGGCGGAGACAGGCAGCCGGGCGGAGAGGACGTGTGGCAAGGTGGTGGCTGGAGGAGAGGGGCAGGCAAGGCGGCAGCTGGTGGAGCGGGGGACCCACATTTGCGTGCAGATAAACCGAAAGGAACAACTGAGGAGCGAGACAGACTGCGTGATCCTGCAGCGCTGGAAATAAAGCCTCCAACCTCTGACTGAAAACACCTGTGGGGGTTGTGGCAGTGGGAGAAACTCCCAGCCTCACAGGGGAGTTCGCTGGGGAGACCCACAGGGTCCTAGAACGTACACAAACCCACCCACCTGGGAATCAGCACCAGATGGGCCCAATTTGTTTGTGGGTAGTGGCGGAGGGGACTGGAAGCTGGCAGAGAGCTGAGCAAGCAGCACTGTTCCCTCTCGGATCCCTCCCCCACATATAGCATCACAACACAGCAACGTGGGTTGCCCCGCCCTGGCCAATTTCTAAGGCTCCACGTCTTACTACTAACGTGTAGCGAGACAAAAAAAAAAAAAATGGCCCAAATGAAAGAATAGATCCAGCTCCAGAAGAAATACAACTAAACGACGAAGAGACAGCCAACCTATCAGATGCACAGTTCAAAACACTGGTAATCAGGATGCTCACAGAATTGGTTGAGTATTGGTGGCAAAATAGAGGAAGAAGTGAAGGCTATGCTAAGTGAGATAAAGGGAACCAACAGTGAAGGGAAGGAAACCAGGACTCAGATCAATGGTATGGACCAGAAGGAAGAAACATTCAACCAGAACAGAATGAAGAAACAAGAATTCAAAAAAATGAGAGGCTTAGAAACCTCCAGGACAACTTTAAACGTTCCAACATCTGAATCATTGGGGTGCCAGAAGGAGAAGAGGAAGAGCAAGAAATTGAAAACTTATTTGAAAAAATAATGGAGAACTTCCCCGGTCTGGCAAAGGAAATAGACTTCCAGGAAGCCCAGAGAGTCCCAAAGAAGTTGGACCCAAGGAAGCACACATGGAGGCACATCATAATAACATTACCCAAGATTAAAGAGAAAGAGAGAACCTTAAAAGCAGCAAGAGAAAAGGAGACAGTTACCTACAAAAGAGTTCTCATTAGACTTTGAGCTGATTTCTCAAAAAAATCTTACAGGCAAGAAGGGGCTGGAAAGAAGTATTCCAGGTCATGAAAGGCAAGGACCTACATCCACGATGACTCTATCCAGCCAAGCTATCATGTAGAATGGAAGGGCAGATAAAGTGCTTCTCAGATAAGGTCAAGGTAAAGGAGTTCATCATCACTAAGCCCTTATTATATGAAATGTTAAAGGGACTTAACTAAGAAAAAGAAGATCAAAAATATAAACAATAAAATGACAACAAACTCATAATGATCAACAACCGAACCTAAAAAAAAACCAAAACCAAAAACAAACTAAGCAAACAACTAGAACAGGACCAGAATCATAGAAATGGAGATCACATGGAGGGTTATCAGCGGGGAGGGGAAAGGAGAAGAGAGAGAATGTGGCAAAAGGTACAGGGAATAAGTAGCATAAATGGTAGGTATAAAATAGACAGGGGAGGTTAAGAATAGTATAGAAAATATAGACGCCAAAGAACTTATATGTACGACCCATGGACATGAACCAACGGGTGGGGGGTGGGAAATGTGGGTGGGAGGGTGAAGGGGAATAAAGGGGGAAAATGGGACAACTGTAATCGCCTAATCAATAAAATATACTTTTAAAAATTACTAAATCCCTTCACAGGGATTTAATTGGCCCTTCATAGAAAAACTTTGCCAAGCCCTAAGTTGGAGAATGGGAGAAAGGAAACAAGGAGCTTTTATATGTTACTTGTTGGGATTCACATTTTGGGGTTCTTTTTAATGATGAGTGTAGATTGCTTCTAAAAAGGAAATAATTTGTTAGCCTGTTCTGTACTAAAATGTTAAAGAACAACTAAAGAACAGTTTAATATGCATATTGTAGAACTTTTCCTATAAATGTCTCAGAAAGGGTCAACCCGTGTAGGTTGAATCCTTTTCCGTGAAGGGCAGTGGTCCTCGAAGTGTAGTTCCTCACGACCTCACCGCAGACCTCATGCATCAGGAACCCTGAACCCCGGGCCCAGCAACCCGGGTGTTTTCCAGCCCTTCCCAGCCTCCTGGTTACAGTGAAGTTTGAGAACCGCAACTTAGGGGAAGAGCATACTTCCTGGGGCGGCTGCGCGCTGGAGTGACCCAGGGAGCACTTTGAAATGCCAGGGCCCATCCCCACTGCATCCGGTAGATCAGGAGTCTGTTTAGAGTTCCCCAGGCGGCCCTAACGTGCAGCCAAAACTAGAACCACTGTCCTGGGACATCCATTCTCAATGATGGCGGAAGTGGGACAGCACAGCAAAATCACCTGAAACTGAGGGTAATTTAAAAAATTCTCCCCTTCCTTCCCATCACACTACCACGGTCATCCACAGCTAGTGATGGAATGTGCCGCGTCCCTCAGGTGTGTCAGAGCAGGGTTCCAGCTGTTGCTCTAGAGCATGTGGGAACAAGCGTCTGTGAGTTTGCTGACCATTATAGATGCAGTGATTCACATGCTGTGTAAGGGAGACAGTGACACTGTCCCCAGAAATGAGCACTTTTGCCCTGGCTGGTAGCTCAGTTGGTTAGAGCGTTGTCCCAATACGCCAAGGTTGCAGGTTCAATCCCCAGTCAGGGCACGTACAAGAATCAACCAATGAATGCATGAATAAGTGGAACAGGAAATCAATGTCTGTCTGTCCCTCCCTCTCTTTCTCTGCCCCTTCTTCTCTCTCTAAAGTCAGAAAAGAAAAAAAAAAAAGAGCACTCTTAACCCTAGGACCATTTTAATCGCCATCACTGGGTTTGCTTTGTTTTGTTTGTAAAAACATTATTACCTCGACAATTGGCATTTCTACTTGTTCCTCCCAAAGAACTGTTACTTTGAGAAACCACTTTTCAGTCAAAACTTGTCTGAAGAGTGGATGTGATTCCTGTCAGAGGAAGCTTTGGAGCCTAGCGTGAGGTCCAGGGGACTTTTTGAGTCTCTGAGATGGCTCTGCCCACCCCCAGCCTGAAATAAAGAATCAGCATGAATCAGTACATACCCCGACCCTCTGCCTGCCTGTGGCTGTGTCAGCACCTACGGCGAGTTTGAGCTTATCTTAGAGCTCACCGTAATTAAAATTTAGCTCCTAGGGGGCAGAGACAGCAAGCCTCGCCCTCCACGTTGTCTCTCTTGTTCTGTTAAAAAACTCAGTCCTACATACTGCCACCCCATAAAGCAGTGGGTAGGCTTTATTCGTACTTATCTCTCTCTCTCTCTCTCTCACACACACACACACACACACACACACGTACAAAACACGGTCATGGCGATGAAAGCAGTACTCCAGTAAACTCCTGTAACCATTTGGGGAGTGGTTTGGTAACGCTCCACAACTGTCTCTGACTTACCACCCAGCAGCCCCTCTTCTAAGAGACTCACACGGGAAAACGGAAGGGGATATTCAACGCAGCATCGTTTGCAGTAGCAGACAAAGGGTAAACGGCTTCATTGTTCACCTGAAGAGCAATAAATAAATGGATTATGGGCTATATGTGGAATGCAAAGGGAATTCTGGGCAACAGTTAATATGAAAGAATTCAATTGTAATTATAAACATACAGAAATCTCAAAAATACGGTATTGCGAGAAAAAGCCAAAAACTACAGAATGGTAAATAGACTGGTGCCACTCTCATGAAATCTGAAAATAAGACAACACCACATGTTGCTGACGGACATGCACACACGTGGTGGAGCACAGGAAAGCGTGTCTGGGAATGACACACAGCCAGCGCCAAGCTGGTGGCCACCTCTGGGGCAACGAGGAAGGGGACAGAAGGGAACTGGGAGGAGAGGACTTCACCTGTGTCTGAAATATTTTACTTCTTCAACAATAACAACAACCAGGTTTTAATCAGATGCAGCAAAATGGTAACATCTGTTTAAGATGTTGAGTCCTTGAATATGCCAAATTATGTTCTATGCTTCATAACTTAAAAAGCTAAAGAAATGTCTCTTCATTGTAGAAACTCAGAGTGAAATGAAACTCACAGGTAACCCCCCCCCCATCCCCAGTCAGGCTGAAGTCCAGCTGACGGAGACGCGTGGCGAGCGCCCACCCGCAGGCCGCCACCGGGGAAGCAGCCCATGGTTCAGGGCTGTCAGGCCAAGTTCGTTTTCAGAAGCCTCCCCATCCACCACGGCAGGGCTGCCGTCGAGGCTGAAACAAGAGGAAGGGTTCAGCGTGATCCTCTGAAGTAAAACATGAGAAGTTTAAGGATGCTAATAAAAGCCGAGTAAACACTGTAGAAAAATATGGCCTGAAACGTGAATTAGCATCAGTCAGGAAGCAGGCGTGGAACTGAGCCAAAGTCATGAGAATGGCAACTTTTTCCCCCCGCGAGTCATGTCAGCTGTCATCACATTTCTGGATCATTCAATCACGTAGTGTGTAGTCCCACCTCTGCAGACAACGGGAAATAAGCTGCATGCCGTTCTTATTTGAGTGACTTCGATCACTTCTGTTCGTCACAGTCAGAGTTGTAAAATGCCATTGCTATGTGCTGACGTTGACACCCTGCTAACTAGGGAAGCTAAGAGGACAATTGGTGAGCAAGGCCATCACACCTCGTCACCAAGGTGCACCCACAGCGAAAAGAAATGAAGCAGGGAAGCCTGACACCGACACCGGCTGGCCTGCTCGCTGTGCCTGCAGGGCACTGACGCCCCACCGAGT
The DNA here is from genome assembly GCA_007922815.1 of Macrotus californicus. Taxonomy (NCBI): domain Eukaryota; kingdom Metazoa; phylum Chordata; class Mammalia; order Chiroptera; family Phyllostomidae; genus Macrotus; species Macrotus californicus. The sequence continues at coordinate 54,362 of VMDR010004390.1, read as the reverse complement.
TCTGACCCGGATGTCACCCTAGCACTTCTGGACAGGGTGGTTGTGCACCTGTCTGAAAAGGTTTTGCTTCCGTCACTGCAATTCCAATCAGCACATTGTTTCCTGCCAGGTCTCCTACTTGAACGCCGTTCTTGTTTTACTTTTTTTAGTATGGAAAATTTCAAACATACGGAGAAGTTGAATAGTCCCCTACCACCTAGATTCTACAATATTGACCTGTCTTTAAGATGCTCGTATTCAATTATAACCTAGAACAGCAAGATTTCTGTCTATTTTTCAACAGTGAATAATCACCCACTTCTGAAAACATGGTAGACAGAATAAGTATTTGTTAAAGGAGAAAACACTAATACCTGCAGCTTTACATATTTCTGGCAATATATAAAAGATATTTTGAGCATGTAGAAGGTATTCAGCCTTTCTTGACTCGGTATCATTGAATCAGCTCCTAGGGGGGATGTTAAAGAGCTGAAGATGAGTAAGATGGTCCCGGCCTCCAAGAGGTCACAGTATACAGAGAGAGGCAGCTATGTAAGCAAATCCACATAGTACCTTGTGACCGCACAGTGCAGTGAGGACCCCCGAGGGGGAACCAACTGGCTCTTGGAGATCCATAACGCTCCCATCAAAGGAGAGCACGTGTAGTCCAGGGCCTCAGGTCAGTGGGACTCTGTCTGATGGAAAAGATTTCAGATGCAGACGCTGAGCAATAGCAACAGCACACCACAGGTCTGGGGAAATGGCAGAGTGTGGGGTGGTAGGCAGGAAGCAGAGAGGTGGCATCTGATTTGTTTTTAGGGAGAGAATTCCATCACAGGACCATAGTGGAGGCTGCAGGCAAGGGAGTCGGAGCAGAACGCCTGCCTCCCTAGCAGCCACGGAGTGGCCCCACTCATTTACCGAGAGTGTGCTGTGTGCCGCGCCAGCGACACAGCGAGCGAGATGAGTGATCGTCCCGGTGCCACTGAGCTGATACTCTCTGCCACCGTCTGTCTGCCTTTATGACACCCGCTGTTGCCTCCCTCCTTCCTCCATCACACTTCAGCTCTCCAGTATTGGGAAGCTGCTGTGTTCCTTCCCCCTCAGGTGAGATGGGAACCTAAAGAAGTTTCTCTGGAGATAAAACTGAGAAGAGAAACCACATCTTGTTTAGTCTTTGTATCCCCAATCACCGACACAGTGTTTCGAATACCCTGAGCTTTTTCTAATTCAGTGAATCACTGAGATGCCCAGGAATGGGTGAGCTACAGCACGAGGTGGGTGTGAAAACTGGAGAAGGCAAGAGTGGCTCCAGGCTCCCCGGTAGTAGTGACAGTGATCTCGCCACCTGAAACAGGAAACAGGACACAGGACGAAGGAGACAGGAGAGGAGAGGTGAGAAGTCCAAGTTCGTGGCTGACACTCCGTCGAGGTTGTCTGTCCTGCTGCCGACGTGCTGCTTCACTCTTCAAAGGTGTCGTGTATAGTCAGTCTGCTTGAAGTCTGATTCACGGGGGTACGAATACAACCCACATTGTTCCCGTGCTGAAAAAGAAGTTGTCTAGCCCCACTGGCCCAAATTGACAATGTTTGGAAAATTCTTGACTCAGAGCATGCCTCCCTAGATCTATACTATTTGGAGCGTATCCGTTTTGGATTTATTTTTAGCTGCTTCATGTAGCATCAAAGGAACAAAGAAATGATAACTGATAACTTCTGTCAGTAATATTAGAGAATTAAAAAGGATGTATGATAGAAGTACTAAGGCTAAGGGAGGAAATTTAAAAAAAAAAAACAACAACAAAACAGGACCAGAAAGAAGATAGGAGTCATAAAAAGAATTTTTAAGCCCTTTGATTTCTTCGGATAATATGGTGGGTTTTTCTTGGTTTGTTTATTTGTTTGGCTGTAATCCAGGTACCTACTTTTACTTGGAATTACTTTTGTAAATCATCTTATTTGACAGCCTAAATTCATAATGCAACTTTTCATATGGAGACTGTACAGTTCATATATTATTAATAAAATAAGCCTTAAGTAAATGTGATTCCTCTGCTATTTAAAGTTCATTTATCTCTTCATTGGGTTCTGTGATAACCAATTTTAAATGCCTATCTTCACAATGCCAAAATAACCATGTATATACCTCTTTTTGCTTTTTTATGGCTGTTTCTTTTTATTCTTTTGTGCAGAAGCAGGTAGGTTGTATAAGGCATATTATTACAACAGTCCTAAGTTTGTCAAATGACCAGTGACGTGAAAGACTTCACTGTGCATCGTGCTGCATTTGCGCTGGAATTGTGAAGTGTGTCTGTGAGCAGCATTTTCACAACCTGAATACATTTCACAGAGAAAATGCTGCCCTCTAAGGCATTTCCTTTACCATGTCCGTCCTCGGCAAGCAGAGGAGGCCCTTCTGAAGAGAGAGGAGACAATGGAGCCCGCTTCATTTCTTATGCACGTGAGCGGAGAGGGCTTGAGGTTATTAGTTGAAACCGAGTAACCTTTCCAGGCTTTCATCTCTTTCTTTTCAAATTTGAATATGAAAAGCATATTCAAGTCAAAGACCATCACTTTAATGACATTTGGCAGTCATTTGATTTATTAGGTTTTAGAAAAAATTTTCCTTTAAATATTTCATCATACTATGCTAATCCTAGTGATATTGCCAGCTGCAGCCTTGTACCTGTATTAGTGGAGACAGAATGGTGTGGAATTTTCTGTCTCATCCTAGTAAAATTTCCATGAATCTACTGAATAATAAAATAACCTTATTGAAATATTCAGATTTGGGTTTTTAGTTAAAGTGTCTTAGAATACAGAATAAAAGGAAATGTCTTTTGAAAGAAGGGGGTGAAATTACTTCATCAAATATTGAGGGGTTGGACAGCAATGGAAATTGCTCTTTGTGAGGATATTTTTACAGTAGGATACTTGTGCTTTTCAATTGGGCTAATTATATTATAGGCTTTGAAATATCTAAGCAATCACTACGGCAAATTTACACACTGATCTAGATTTAACCATGAATTTCTGAAGGTTGGTCACAGAAGTCTAATTTTCAGGGTTTCTAATTACGATTTGTAGTTACATAGTTTCCAGCAGCACGCCCTGGATGTAGCACTGGGGAGTAAACGCAGATGTAAAACCCAGATGTAAAACTGCAACAACACACACGTGACTGAGGCATCACCCGACGCAGCCCCATTTTTAGGTCGTGGTCGGTTACTTGCCTCAAGTCCTTCTCGAGGAAACACGTGTGACCCCATAACAACATCGGTGATACCGAGACCCACTAAGTAAGAACTGAGGGGCAACTCACACTGTCAAACAGATACATGTTTTATCTGTTAATTCTGTGAAAATGATATAAAAGTAAATGGTGAGAAAAGACATTGAATTAGGTAAAAACTTTGTTTCTTTTGTTTGAAAACTACTTATTGATTGAAATGTGGCAGGCTCTGCTCTAGTTACTATGGATTCATATAGCCACAGATATTAGCATAGTAGCTATAAAGTATTCAGCAGGCTTTGATCTCCACATAACCCAGACTTTCCCAGGTACTGTGGATTAAATAAAGGCAGTAATAAACACGTGCTTCGTTACGCGGTGTGAAACAAGGCCAAGTGACACTTGTCATTCTGAAAGCGCAGGTGAAGATCTCATCATCTCCCCTCCTGGTGGACTACCGGTGGGGTATTTGTAGCCTCAGATGTGCATCAGGAGACTCTCGCCTGACACCGTCAACTTCAAACCCTGGGGCTTTAGAACCTCACCCCATCTCCCTCTGTCTGAATCTTCAACCACGTGCACCTCAATGGTAGCGTGCGGTGCCTTCCGAAGGAGAACACCACAGGCCTTCATGTTCCATTGGAGATTGATAGTGAAAAAGAGTACAGGGTTTTTGTTCATTTGTTCTATTTGTTTCTTTGTTGGGTTGTTTTTTTTCCTAACAGACGTCAGAAAAGATTCGGATTGAGATCATAGCTCTGAGCCTCAGCGACTCCCGAGTGACCGCGGATGACGCCATCCAGCGGCTCTTCGTGGAGTGCCGGTTCTACGGCCTCCCCGCCGAGGAGACCCCCGTGTCGCTCCCCAAGCCCGAGCGTGGGCAGTGGGTCTACTTCAACTACAGCCACGGTGCGTATGGCGCGCAGTCATCTGGAAGGGCTGGGAGGAGGCACAGTTCTCTCCTCTCCTAGAAAATCACCAAGTCTTGTCAGAGTAGACGGAGAGAAGCCACGTGTGTAGCGTAAGGGTGAAGAAGTCGAAGCAGAATCGAAGGAAATTTTGAAAGAATACTGAAGTTAAAATGAAAACAGTGGGAAAACAATGTTTCTGAATGTACCTGCTAGCTCTTAGTATCATTTTTTAAAAATGCCACCTAGAACTACAGTTGAACTGAAAAATACAGTATTTCAAGGGGGGAAATGTAGTAGTTAATTAATCATGTGGAATTGAATGATTTGGTGGCCTGATTTTTGTCTACCTTTCTGATCAACGTGATCACACAGGTGTTTTATAACAGATGTCCACATCTCACCCGGTGTCTGGTGTTCAGGGCTTCGGTCTGGTGGCAGAGTTCTTAACACACGTCCGTTTCCAGCAGCAGGCAGGCGTACTCTAACTTAGGGCTTTATCCATCAGCTAATTGACATGTAAGTCTCCTGGACCAGCACAGCCCCAATAGGCAATGTTACAAGTGTATGTGGTTGCTTTTTTTTAAGCTGGCACTTTTAGAAATGTGTTTATTGCTTCAGACAGTAATGACAGTGGTCGTGAGTATTTAGATATCTGGTCTACCCTTCCCTGTAGCCACAATTCTTACTACTTCATGTGAACTCGGGCAAGATGTTTAAATTTCATGGTTCCCCGTTTTCTCACCTGTTGAATCACGTGCTCTCTGAGATCCGCTCCGGCGCAAACTCTCTAGCTGTGTAATAGCAGGTAGGCCGAGTGATCACGTGAGAAGTAAGTAGTGTGGTCCGGCGAAAATCGGATCCCTCCTTCCTTTCATCGACTTGATATAACGGAAACATTTCCAAAGATATTTTCTCAAGCTTCCTATAGATGTTTTCACTGCAAAGTACCAGAAAAGTAAACCGTATCAAAATATTATTAGGAATGAAAGAACTGTTTAATCAACTAATTTTAACGAAGATACTCCCAAGAAAAGTGACAGACTCCTCGGGTTTCTGTATAATTCTTTGTAAAGGCCAGCAGTGGAAAGTTTGGTGGGACTGGCAACAAAATTGTGTTTCACAAATTGATTGTGGGTTGAAAAACTTGGCCGGGCCCCAGCGCAGGGGCAGCGCGAATCATCCTTTGGGTGAGACCAGGGACACATGCTCGAGTGTCCTGAACTTTTGCACGTTTTCACTTGGTGGCCGGGTCTGTGCGGGGCTTCTGCTTGCTCGGTTGTCGGCACTGGTTCTGTGTTTGTGTGTCTGGTTTTGTTCCTTTTACGGCAGGGTGCCCTACTGTCTAATGGGAGTTTTCAGAGTTGCCTGTAAGTCTGTGAATTAGCTACATGATATCGACAAGAAAATCAACAACCTATTAGAAATGACTTCAGTATAGTATTTACCTTTCCTCAACTTCTCTTCCTACCTATTGAGATTTGACTGTGTAGGGTTTTTAAGGTTAGTTGAAGGGAGAGGGATGTGCTTTGTGCTTAAAAACAAAACAGTGTTGTTTTATAGCTACTCTATCTGGAAAAACGAAGTCCTGGGCCATCATCAAACTTAGGAAACAATTAATATTAGCCTTGTAGGTTTTATTTTATTTTTCACTTAAGTATGACATAATGAAAATGTTTAGTTTTAAAACACTACACTTACCTCTCCTTTATTGCAGGGGAACCTCCCTGAATTGTTGGTTACTAAGTAACTGGTGTGATCTAATTATTGTGATGCACAAACGGTCTGTCTTGTTGGGGCTACTAACACTGAGAAAACACTGCTAGGCAATAGTAGCAGGAACAAAACAATCATATTTTCTTGGGCTCGAAATTTTGCTGAGAAAGTTAAAAAAGTTTGAAAGAAGAGTGACGGTGGGTCTGACGAATGTCGTCTGGGCTGAGGAATGCCTTCCGGGGAGCTGCCAGCAAGGAGAGGAGAGATGAGGGAAATCGCCCAGGGTGTCTGTGAGACCTTCCCAGATCCAGGTCCTTCCTCTCTGAGCAATGAACAGTCTGTCTTTTGGGATGACTGAAGCTTTATCCAGAATACTAGAAGGACGCGGAGCTTCAGGTTGTGTTGCTAAGGAGAGGAGAGACGTGGCCAAGCCAGGGTGGGCGGGGAGGGTGCCTCTTTAACACAGAAGTCAAATCTGGGGTCGAGGTCGTCAGCCCTTCCTGGTTAAACCAGCCGCAGGTCTACTTCCTGCAGAAGCCAGGGCTGTTTTTAATGGTGGACCTTTCCAAGTCAACTCCAGTATTGACCCTCGGTTTGGATCTTTCTGAGAGAGATGCCTTCAGTAAGTTTGTGTCCAGTTCTAGTAAGTCCTAAACAAATGTGATTTCTGATGGAAACGAAAGGTAAATAGCTGACCTTTCGGAAGTTCTGCTATTTCTCAAAATCACCAGAGTTTTCTTTAAAGGATGTGTTTGAACTTTGGGAATTGTAGGCTTTTTTTAACCATGAAGTTTCAAACAACAAAATGGGTGTCCTTAGGACCATGACCTCATTAGAAGTGGCCGCTGCGATTTCGTTTCCCATGTGTTTAACATGAGCATCGCTAGTTCCTGATCCCTTTCAAACCTGGGCTGAGGAATGCTGGGCTCGCCGCAGTGCTGTGGGTTCTGACCAGCAACAGCGCCTGGAAAGATGTTAGAAATGCAGGTTCTCAGGCCCCGCCCCAGGCCTGCTGAGTCAGAGACTCGGGGTGAACTCAGCAACCCTGCATCTCAGCCTGCCCTCCAAAACTTTCTGAATTCCTGGGCTGTATTCGCATGCCCAGCCCAGGCCTTGTTTGTGCAAGCAGGAGAGCTGGGCTCTCATTTCGTGCACCTTTGGAGAAGCTTATTAAGTAGCCTGAGTTTTTTCAAAAAGAAATTTTTTAAGTGTTCAGCCAAGAGAGTTATGTAAGGCACCTGGACCCGGAGTTTGTAAGCACTGCCCCTTTAGGCAGTGTGTGAGGTGGACGATGTCCCTTGTGCGGGGAGGGCACGCGCTCAAGCGCTCTCTCACGCTCCAGTCTGTGCCAGCGCCAGCTGAGGGGCTGCGGCTCAGCCAGCAGCAGGGTGTGGGCCCCAGCAGGGGACGGGGAAGGCACAGTGCAGAGGTGAGGGGGGCAGGCTCTGCAGACAGACGTTGCTTGGACTCGGATTCTGGCTCTGCTGCCTTCTAACGAGGGGCTGAATGCAGTTCTCCCAGCGTCCCTGGGACTCGCCTGTTCACGCAGCTGTTGGGCAATAAGTGAAACACTGTATTTACGAACTGCTCTGAGCCCTCTGTCTTTTCCGATTCCTGTCCATCTTCAGTGACCCCCATGCTTAGTCATACTCATTGCTGATGGCCCTGCGCAAAGGGCACTGAGCTGAGAGTTGCTGACCTCGGTTTCGTCTTCAGTCACGAACACTCTCCTGCGCAGATGCCTGCGTCTCCCGCCTCCTGTGCCCAACTCGGTGCCGACACATCGTCTGCCCTCAGTTAGTGTTTGCTCAATGGAGCCAAACAATGAGATTGTCGGACAGCATCAGAGTGTGAGCCTGAACGAGAACTGTCCAGGGAAGGATTCTCAGGGTGAGGCAAGCTTGCTCCCCGTGGAGCCTGGCTCTGGCATCGTCAGTGTGCTGTTGCCTCGGTATGTGCTGTTGATCGGGGTGAGCCTCTGAGTTGAGGTCTGGTCACAGGGGCGCCTGGCACGTTCGCACTCGGAGATGCCGTCTCCCCCAGGACAGGCGCTCATTCACAGCTGCAGGTGTTCACGGGCTCCTCCCTGGTGGGACTCGAGCACACTTACCTACTGTCCTCCCTCAACCAGGTCAGGTCAGGCACACTCCCACCTGCCAGCATGTACCTTCAGAAGCCAGACACACTTCACCCCGAAAAGCCTCTCTCCTTCCTCCACCATGTTGCTCTCCCCAGTCCCTCACCCTGATGCCAGCGAATGGCAGTCTGCGGACTCCCTCCGCCCTGCACTGCAGAGGCCTCTCTTACTGCATGTCATGGTAGCAGAGGATTAAATTACTGGGCCTGTCAGGAAGGACAAACTCCCTGCCATACATTGTCACTCGCTTGGTGGGTAAAAGAAAATGCAGTGAATCCCTCAAATACAAAGCAATAGAGACCTCCAGCTTTCCCTGTCATGCTGCCAGCGCCACTAACAGGCAGTGACAGTGGCCCGGCACTCTCAGATGGCGCTTGTACCCTTCCTGACAGTGCGCCTGTTAGCCTGCCCATGACTGGCACCACGTCACCTGCCTGCTCAGGGTGGACTCTGACCTCCAGGGCAGCTTTCTTTTCCCGGGTGTGCGAGTGAGGTGCCGTGGCTGTGCCTTTGGAAACGGGTGCCGATGCTGATCCAGATGGGACCGATGTAGCGTATCCCTGAGTGACTTCCTGTGTGGTCTTGTTTTCTTTTTTTTTTTTGGTACAGTGATCTACGTGGATCAAGAAAACAACCAAGCGAAGAGAGACGTCTTAAAAGCTATACTGCAGAAACAAGACATGCCTCACAGAAGGTACCGTTAAGCCTTCTAAACTGTCTGATGGTTTGAAAGTAGGCCTCTGTACACGGTGGGGACAGAAGCGCAGGGCGAGGAGTCAGAGCACGTGGCCTCTCTGGGCCTCTGCCCTGGACACACGGTAGCCCTGCCTGCCACACCGTCCACCCGTGCAGGTCCTGTCGTGCCCTGCAAACCGAAAGACTGCCCGCACGTGTGAAGTGTCCCACTGCCGGCCAAGTGTAACTGCAAGGATCCCCCTGTGCCTGCAGGGAAGGCGCCCTTTGGAGCCGGGCAGCTTGAGTGTAAATCCCTGCCCTGTCACTTACCAGCTGTCTGACCTCGACAAGCTCCCGTGCCCCATGTTCCTTGTCTGTGGATGCCGCCGAAGGCAGCTGCAGCTGTAGAGGTCACAGCCAGTAAACGAACAGCGGAGGGGCCAGCACTCGGTGTCAGTAGTAGCGATGTTAATATAATTATCTTCATAGCTCATCAGCCTTTTGGACTAATATTTGCTTTACTCTCACAGTATAATAATTCACCATTTGATATTTTTAATGCATTCCAGGGATGCATTAAAAATTTAAACAGGACAGTTGGCAATCCTGGCTCGGTAGAGAAATTACACACTTTTGAGAAAGGAAAAAGCCTGATCTCGGTGAGCTTGAGCTGTCTCCCACGGCGGGTCTGGGAGGCCCTCGATCTCTTCCCCTCACCTGCTGGCCCAAAGGTGACGCAGCCTGTCACTGCCTGAGATGGAGCTTCCCCCACCACCTGAGAGACTCAGGCTCTCTCCTGTCCTAGAGGTCATGAAGTGAGTGTAAGGACCTATTTTTCAAAGGGCTTCCACACTAACATTTTATCCTGTTTCAAGAGAGGAGACTGGAATTCTCTACTCTTAGGCTCTGAGAATAGCATTTCATTAGCTCCTTGAAATGTGTGAATCATTTCAGCTAATGCCCTGTGAACTGGCCTGAGGCTCTGTTTGTCCCAGGATGGTAGAGAGTCACTCAAGTCTAACTCATTTCCTTTGTGTGCATCAGCCTCTTCCAAGGCCCCTTCCAGCACCACCAGTCCACCAGGGCTCTCCTGGGTCACAAAGGACTGCACAGCACAGGCCCTGTCGTCTTCTGCCCTGCGGTCACACACTGGGTCGTCTCTGCCCAGGACTGAGCTCTGGCCCCGGGGACGAGCCCTGCGCTGGACCAGCCCACCTGTCCCGCCATGCCCGTCCACCTGTGTTCACTTTGTTAGTAGAATGTTAGTGCATACTCTAAGTAGCACTCCTGGATGGGGGATTGTTTCCTCAGAAGTGTTTATTTTTAAAAGAACAAATTCAGCTTTAATTCTAAACCTGCCTTTCCTCAGAAGATCTGCATAGTTGTACCAAAGTAGTTTTAAAATTTGAAAAGTCCGCAGCACCCCGAATCCCTTTGCACCATTCAAAGTCACTGAGGACCCCCAACAGCTTTCATTTATGTAGGTCTTATCAATATTTCCTCTTAGAAATTAAAATGGAGGGTATTTTAAAGTACTAAAAATATACTCATTAATGTCACCGTAAATAGCATATTTTAAAGCAAACTATTTTCCAAAACAAACAAATAGTCCGCAGTAACTGTAGAGACTCCTCTGTCGTCATTTCCCTGCAAACCTCTAACTGCCCACAGAGACGCAAGGGCCCCTGTCATTCTTGAGACGTCCTGAGGGAGGGATGGCAGGGGCCAAGTGACCGAGTCCGGGCTGATGCCACCTCGGCGGTGTGCTCCTGGGACCTCCACAGGAGAGGATGGCCCTGCCCCCTTCCCTGCCTTGCCGGGATCGTTTTCTTAAGGAAAAAAATAAGGGATTTACATTTTCCACAGCCAGAAGACAGTTGTTATTCCAGGGAAATACTCAGAGGTCACATCACTTCAAGTGCTTCCTAGTTGAGAAGGGTCTATGTTCTCAGACAGCAGCGCTAACAGGCCAATAGGATCCGGTGAATAAAGGCCATGGAGCCCTTGACTGTTGGTGGTCACTCACGAGGCCACATTCAGAGAAGTCTGGCCCATCGTCCCTGGCGTGTGGAAAACCATATACACTGTGCAATGAATTCTACAAAGGATCTTTGCCTCCCCCTGTGCTACATTTGCAAATACACGATTGTCACTTTAAAAGGGAGGTCGCACCTTGAAATGAGACTTTAAAAAATACTTAGTTGAAGTCCTAGTAATTTATGTATCGTACAAACACTCACCTTCCCCTTTCTGAACCCTTCACAATTACTGTGCGAACAGGTGTCACCTTTGGCTCCAGCGTGAGGGACTTATATTTCCTAACGTGGACTCAGTAACGGAGTGGAGTGTTGAACATTTATCTTCAGCAAATTAGTTTAAACTATTGTCATGCTTACCTATGTGTTGGGAAAGGATATGATTTATGCATATTTTTTAAGGCCCAGAGACTGAGATTTTTATCTGAGAATGTTACCTAAGAAACAAGTTTCTTTTTTTACTTCTGATTTGGGATGGATGCGCTTTGAAAATGGTTAAAGTTGTAGTTTACAAGCATCCGTGGTTCACGCTACGGTGCCAAGACATATCCAGAGTCTTCACTACAAATCCCTGTCGTGCAGTTCGCACAAGTAAGTGCACGTCACTAGTTCAAATCAGCCCCAGCAGAACCCCACGATTCTGTCTGAAAGTGAAACAGAACTTGGGTGCTGATGGTGAGTAAGAGACTGCTGAAGTAAAGCAGGTGTTTCATTGCGCTGCTGGGCAGAGCCGTGGCCCCCATCTCGCACGGCTCAGGAAGCACGCTTTCTCCACGCTGCAAAGCACACACAGCTGGCGAGGCTGCGTCTCAGCCACTCCGGAGTCGTGCGTTTCTGTAGAAAATACTGCATTTTTATTGAAGACGTTGCTCCAACTCCATGCTCTTTATTCACTGGACTCTATTAGCCTTAAAAGTAGCCGTGTCAAAGGATGATCAGCTGGTGTGTAACGGAGTGAGCATCTGCCTCGTCCCCACCTCATTTCTTCAGGCTGGAGAGACACCTATTCATTGGGGCTTAGAAAAGTGGATTGCCATTCATTTGCAGGCCTGGTGTGCTCTAATAATTCTAGTGGTTCCTATAATAACTTACCTAGGCTCATACTGTTTTCTTTCTACTGGAGCAATTGGGAACTTCAAGATTTCACCCAGAGTGATACACGCCCTTCGGGGAGTTTTGTTTCCCGGCGAACTTCTGTCTCTTTCCTCCCCAGCGTCCGCTTCACTGTGGTCAGCGACCCGCCGGAGGACGAGCAGGAGCTGGAGTGCGAGGACGTGGGCGTGGCGGACGTGGACCTCGCGGGGGCGTTTCGGGAAGGGAGAGACATCGTGGAGCAAGACCTCGACGGTACGGGCTGCGGGCGCGCCGTCTGTGTGAGCAGCAGTTGCTGAAACGCAGGCTCTTGATTAAAACCTTCTCTCGCTGGCTGGCTGGCTGCGAGGGCGGTGACTCACACGTTAGTTGAATTCTCTGCAGCTCGAGCTGGCGTTTTGTTGAAGCTGGAAGTCTCTCCCTGCATCCCTCCTCTGTCCTTCCCTCTGCCTTCCTTTGAATCAACGGAAATTTAAAAACGATTACTTGTGTTTCACAAGGAATGATTTATTTGGTACATATTGGGGGGTGGTGTGTGACAAGTTTGGCCACTGGGCGTTTTCCTGGTGTTTATGGAAGCCTCTTGCTGTCAAGCTTCTCTCAGCTAAGGCCTGTCCCTCCCAGGGAGTGTTCAGGGCCTTGGCAAGGCTTCCCTTTGGTTCGGTGGTGCACTGGGTGACAGAGTCCCAGCAAACACCTCTGAGGCGTTCGGGCCACTTATTCCCCCCAGATCCAGGGGGGAGAGACTCCTGCCCGATGCACTCTGCTGGGTTTCACTGCGTGTGAGGCCCAGCAAGGCTTTAACTTCTGCCCTCGCTTCTTGGAGGACATATTTGGAATGTGCTACGGAAATTGTTCTTTAGGAGTCAGACTTTCCAAAGTCTTTACCGGGGTGTCCTGGCCTCTCCACAATATATGAACAAGCGAGGCCGAGTCCTAGTCTCATTCATCAGGTTAGCAGAGCCATCTCTGGGAAGACGTACATGGTTAGTCTATTCATGTATCTGCATTAAATGAAAGTTAGCTAAGCACCTAAGTGCCAGGCACACGGTCCAGCCATGGTTCATATGTCAGGCTGCTTGTCCTGTGCTTGTATCACGTGCTCAAAAGCCAAGCCCTGGCTAGTGTGGCTCAGAGGGTTGGGCGATGGCCTGCGAACTGCAAGGTCGCTGGTTCGATTCCCAGTCAGAACCAGGTCCCAGTTGTGGGCGTGCGAGAGGCCACCAGTTAATGCTCCTCTGGCACATGGATGTGTCTCTCCCTCTTCCTCCCTCCTGTCCGCTCTCTGTGAAAGTGAGTTAAAAATCTCCTTTAGAAAAGTGCTCAAAAGCCGTGGTCAAGCCAAGTAAGTAACCAAACCAGATCAAATTACCGGATCAGAAACCTGTCCTGAGACATGCTGGCAGACTAGGCACATCGAATTACAAGACAGTCGGTCAGAACCTCGGCAGCCGCAGAAGGAAAAGGTGAGAGAATTAGAACACTAACCTACACCACCTACTAAAGGCACCAGGACCAAGGCAGCCTGACAGCAATAACCAAAACTATATATGCTTTATAGTCATAATCTTTTCTCCAGTCAGTCCTGGCCAGCAACTCACGTTCTCATTGTGCACGCCCACACATGCCCACGCGTGACCACGCAGGTCTGACAGACAGCCATCGCAGCTGTGCTGAGAAAGTCACACTATTAACACCAGTCAGTCTAGGATGGGAGCACGCGGCCCCAGTGCCCTGCAGCGCCCCTGCCCGTTCCTTTCTCCACCCGAGTCTTTGTGTCCCAAGCTCTGTTTGGAGGTTCTCCTACACACACACACACACACACACACACACACACACACAGCCCTACATACTAAAAAGTTCAAGCAAAACCACGAGGAGTAACAAACAGGAAACTACATAGACTCACAAGTGCTGTCAAACTCACAAAGTCCAGGATTCTGGCCTCGAGTCACACTAGTGAGTGCGCAGAGACGGGTCGCAGGTTCTGAGTCAGCATGCCACCTGTCCCCCACGGGGCTCAGAGGGCCCGGTGCTTTTGCCCAGCAGCCCCCTCTGGTCCACCACTGGAAGCACGGTCAGCATCTTTGCTCTGCCCCCCCACGGCGTTGGTCACGGACCCTCAGCGCCCGTCGCTAGACCTCACTACTCCTGACTCTGCCACTTTTGCTTTTCCTTCTTTCATGTTAAATGGAATGTTCTCCTTGGGAAGATAAGTCGCCAGTCTCAGCTAGGACCAGGTAACTTCCTTACAACAGTTAGAGCAAAGTCGTCTCTGTTGTATCTTGGTCCCTTTCAGACTGACTTCTCTCTAGCTCAGAAATGCAGGCGCAGTGTTGGGATGGGTATCCTGTGGCCTTCCCACTAGGTTAGCATCGTTAGCTCTAGCTCCCTGAGCAAATGTGCCCACGCACCAACACATCTAAAATGTGTGTCTGCATACACACGCAGTAGCTTTCGTTTTTAGGTTTCTGAGATGCCAGTGAACTTCGGATTTTGTAGAAGTACTTTCGTCTTTTTAACTCCTGTTTCAGCTACCCCACCTGAATGAAAATCGGTTGAATGACAGGAACATTTTTCTGCTCTTTTCTCCCCAGTGTTGGATGCCCGAGCAGGAGGCGGAAGAATCGGCCAGCTCCGTGTAACGGTCGAGGCGCTGCAGGCCCTGCGGTCTGTCTATGAGCAGTACAGGGACGAGTTGGAGGCTTGAACGAGCCTGCTCCAGAGCGTCTCCTGCTCCTGAGTAAATGCCCCCATGAGAGCCCTCAGATGAGAAGCGTGTGATTACTCTGGTGTACACGATCTGTACTTCATGGGAAGGGGGGAGGCCTGGGTCTGAAGTGGCCAGGTTTTGTATAGTCTTTCACTTGTCTTTCTGTGCCCGCCTTCCCGTGCCTGCCACCCCTCAGGATTTCAGGTCCCCACAGTGGGAACACCTGCTCAGTAACTTACACCTGCACGATAGCATAAGAAAGTCTACTTGCATCCTCAACGTTTTCTTAGGGAGCACTGACATGCAAGTCCCATTTTTATTTTTAATAAGCAAAAAGCACACATCCTAGAAAACCTATGAAAAAGAAATACTTTTGTGTTATCCCTAATCATCCCACTAAGTGGAATGCCTATGATTAGCCTCATTAGGAGCTTTATACTGTGAAGATTTTATTAGAAGCAATATATGAAAATTACTTGGATTAATGTGTTAATCCTCCTCTTTAAAATGCTAATATCCATTTTATGCACATTACAGCTCCATGTGCATTTTCATTGATGCACGCAGTCGCTATCAATTCAATGCAAAGAATGAGACTTGGCAGCAACTTACTAAATTACTGCAAGTTTTCTGTGTTCCTGTCTCAAAAATTGCAGTTCTTCCTGTTTGTGCTGTTTTCATGGATCTGTGAGGGTGATGTGGGTGATGGAGCCAGGGACGTGTGGACAGCACACACGGAGAAGGCAGGTACAAGTGTCTGCAGACTTTATACTTCGCAAGCTGAGCTCTCGACAGAGAAAGAGCTTATTAAAAGCATGGCTCAAGACGATCTGCTTAGTTAGACCTGAAAGGAGTATCTTTTTATCATTTTTTAAATTTACATCAAGCTCACACAATGCTGGGTGTATCTGGATAACCAGATCCTCAAAAAGCCGCTCAGAAAGTTAATTTTCTAGCTTTCACTCGATCTCGCTGAAGGATTTATGATATTTTTAATGGAGCTGTGAATCAGCACTGCAAAGGAATTGTCTCTAGAGGTCCAGGCTATAATGCATTTCATTTTTTAATTTACTTTTTTATTTGTCGTTTTCTTCAAAGGATTTTTACAGGCTGTGGGTTTTCACTGTTTGCAAACAGGCTATGTTCCTTCTTAAGCATATGTAAAGTATTCAGGGAGATAAGTAATTTATTAAAATCTACCTAATTTGCCGTGATATATTAAATCTCTGCTTCAGTGATCACAGACCATTTCATTTAGAGAATTAGGCATTCCCTCTTTGTGTGATTAAAGCTCTGGAAAATGAGTTCTTTGCTCCTATTTGTGAACATTCAAAGCTCACTAATGGCAAGAAGATGGAATAGATTATGAGACAATTTATTACAGTTGAGCAGAGAAAAAAAGCAGCTATAATGCAGAAATGCAAGTATGAATATCTGCGTATGGTTTGAGCCATCTGTGCCCTAGCGGCTTCGGTAATGACCCTCGCCTTCAGGAGGCTTTGAAGAGGCGTCCGCACAGCACTCGTTTGTTGGTGTGCATTGTGGGGCCAGCAGAGCACGATCGGACCGCAGAAATCTCCACGTTCTGTGTCGGCCACCGGGCCTCCCTCTTGGGGACTGCTGTCCCCGAGAAGAATCATGTTCTCCTCAGACTCTGCAAATCTTCACAATAACTCATTCCTCTGGAACCTTCTAGGGACCACAAACATCTGCAGCCTGAGCCTCTCCAAGCCTAGTAAACAGCCACATGTTTGTTGTCACTTCAGCTGGCTCTGAGCTCATCCTCTTGGCCTCCCCTTCCAGCTTTCTCTGGCTTTCATGCAGTGACAGTGCCATTAGGCCCGTCAGATCCCCTGCAGTAATTCGAAACAGTCGGGCTGTACCCTGGGACTAACCGAGTGGTTTTTGAGACATTTATTGTGGTATTCTCCCAGGAGGTTTGTATTATTGTTTTAAAACATTACATCCCAAACTAAATACCGTCTCTGTGGGGGGACGACCGGATTGCGCTGACTCCTTATCTGTAGGTGGAGAGGGGGGTTTCTTAGAAAACCTCTGAGATCTGGTCAACGGTGTGGAATGTGCACCCCCAGTAAGATGAGGGGAATGGCCTTGTTCTGTCCCCATCATGTTTGCTGTGATGGATCATTAAAGATGGCTTTTCCAGTTCTATAGTACTCTCCAACTACACAACTGTTCACAAACCTCATTTTCCCGAGTGGCTGAACCGCTGCAGACAAGTGAATCGCACGTGGCCTGGGGCACTCTCCTGTGGACGCTCCTGTCGGGCTGCGGACCTGTCCGAGGACGCTGTTTCGTTTTGTCCTGTGCTGACCAGCACGCTCTGAGAAGCTCACCACCTCTGGGGTCCAGGGCAGTGGTTTTCTCTGGGTGAGCACAGCCTGACCCGTTCCGTGGGGTGGGCAGGGGGCAGATGCCGGCCGGGGCCTGGCCGCACAAATGCCCCAGTTTAAGGTGGCGCTTGTGTGACTTGTGGTTCTTGGTGGGAGCGCGCACACTGTACCCAGCACTCGGGGCTGCGATGCTTCCAGCTGGAAATGTAAATAGAGATGTGATGTGGTGTGTGGGAAAGCGTAGTCTACGTGGTTTTTGCCTACTGTGTAGAAATGTCGAATTCCCAGCCACTGTCATGAGAGGCAGTTGACAAAAATAAGTTTTATGGTTTACAGTGTGGTTTACGTAGAGAGCATTTCTCCTCACTCTCAGTTTCAGCATGTTTTCCAAATTACCACGGTTTATTGCCGTTTAACTTAAATTGGTTTTTTAAAGAATAAATAGAGAATATCTTTAATCAAATAAAGAACAGCCGCATTGAAATTCTGCTGTTCCTGCCACTCACTTGTTACCACAAAACACAAATAATTTCTGTGCGCAGTGGAGGCGCGCGGGCCGAGCACGGTCATGTGGCGTGGGGGGTTCTGCCTGCACCCGTGTTCCCACGGCAAAACATAAATTGTTTTAGCAATGTGACATCAAGAGCCGTGACAACTCAAACCACGTCTTACACATGTCCTGACAAGACTCTGATTAACATTTTTGTGGGTATGGAAAATAACTTTTTTAGTCAAACTGGCAGTATTGCTGAATTTTGAATGATTTCCTTATGCACTAGATAGCAAAACATGAATCATGTCTGTGGACAAATTTAACAATAAAATGTCATCTTTGTGCAGTTTTCAAACAATGGAGGGAGAGCTCTGGGTGACGTGAAATTGTCAAGTGATTGGCAATGTCAGGGAGAGTGCACTGCAGGAGGTCACTCATGCCTGAAGGCCTGCCACGGCCTGCACAGAGGCAGACGACACCCACGCGTCCCGTCTCCTCGACCGGGCCACACGCCTGATTAGATCCGTTTGTTCAGAATACAACCTCCGGGTCAGCCAGGAAGCTAATGCCTATCAAAGCTGTAGGAACAAGTGTTTTAAAAACTGAGCGTATGGAATTAGAAAACATCTCATCCTGATCTCTTTTATCTTACAGGATGGCATTCTCACCTCTATTTCAAAGCCTAATCCCCTGGAAACGGGGCCCTGTCCCTGGTTCTGTTACACCTTTGTTCTTGCCCCTCTCGGGCCCCTGTGGCAGCGACTGAGGTGTTAAACCAGGGTTCCTCTGCAGCCTTTCTGAAGTCAAGTCGGGTTCTCTGGGAACAGGGGCACCGCCAGCTTCTTCTTCCGCCCCTTGCCCTGTCTCACTCTTGATTGAGACTCCCCTTTCTCACCTCTCTCCTCACTCAACGCCATTCGTTTTCTTACCGAATTGAATCGACCATCTTGATCTTTATTCTTCTGTCATCTGTTCTGTTCACACCTGTGTTCAGCCGAATACCTCCTACCCTTCCTCACTTTTAGTTAGCCCAAGCACCCTCCCCTTCCCTGGGCAGATACAGCCACTTCCTGAGATGCCAGCACCTGTGGCTGCTCCAGTGGCCTTCCCAAGATGTTCCTTTTGTTAAGACCTCTCCGCTGGTTGGGCATTGTCCCACAAAGCAGAAGGTCCCCAGTTCGAGCCCCGGTCCAAGCACATGCCTGGGTTGCAGGTTCGGTGCCAGTTGGGGTGTGTATGGGAGGCAGCCAACCAAGGTTTCTCTCTCACACTGATGTTTCTCTCCCTCTCTTCCTCCCTTCCCCTCTCTCTAAAAATGAAAATGAAAAAGCCTGTCTTAATTCAACATGGCAGGGTCAGCCTTAGCCCTTATGAAACTGGGGGAACCACCAGCTAATTCCTGTGTTTTTGCTGCTGCTTGTACTTTTCTTTACAGTGAAGCGACAGAGGCTGTAGCTCAGAAGATTCTCAGGAATCACTGGTAAGGAACGGACACATAATGAATTTTTAACTGTAGCAAATGTGTTACTAAGATCGAGTTTTATTTGGTGTAAATGTTTTCGCCCTGATTACAGATGTCATCATGAACAGGGAAAACGAGAAATTTTCCAAGAACTCTCAAGGGACCACATACAGCCCAGAGATTCAGAGACTTTTCTAAACCAGAGAGAAAAACAAGCTGTAAAACAACTGAGAGATGGATTGAGTGTGTAAAGTAAAAGTTAAAATGTGCACGATTATTGTTCTGGATTCCAATAGGACAAGAAGTAACCCACTTTTACAAAACAACTACAAAATTCTACAAACTTCCAGGAGCGTCCAATGTTCTGGAGTCTCTGGGCCACACTAGAAGAAGACATGGACCACACATGAAATACACCAGGACATGTAATCACAAAACAGTCTCCTTGTGTTTTAAGTAAATTTACGACTTTGTGCTGGGCCACATTCACAGCCGTCCTGGGCCGCTCTTTGGACAGCCCTGCTTCCATGTAAGTGGGGAAAACACATCAGCTCAGAAGCCCCCGCCGACGTGGAGGAAGGCAAGGGCCGCCGTGAGACAGGAGTGTGGGACAGAATTCTAGGGGCGGCAGAACCCAGGCCCCCCTGGCAGGAGGAGGTCCACCCTGAACGGGGCAGTTCTCAGACCAGGTGTGAGGCCTGGAGGGTCCGAACACAGGCTACCGGGAAAGTGAACGGAAGGGTCTCGTAGGGTACGCAGGACCAGAGGCAGCGGCCTTGGAGAGACACCCTGCGTTTTGCAAGGGCAAGGTGTCCTTTGGAGATGTAGTAATCAAGTGAAAGAAGAAACCAGCTGAAATTGTGGGCCCCAGAGAAACAAGATTGATTAAACGGCATCAATAGCAGTAAAAACCGGTCGCTTATTAAAGAAAACTGCACTTCCTTGTAGCAACAGAAGAGGACACTCTTGAGCTAAGAAAACTTGTGAGCCACCCAGGCCCTGCCCCTGCCCCATGATTGATTATCTGCCCCAGCTAGTGCAGAAGAATCCCAAATAAGTTTTAATTTAAAAAGATAAAGAATCCTGCATCCATATTCCTTAAGAAATAAAACAAGGCTGGAGGTCAACTTTAATAATGGTGAATGTAATGGTTTGGATGGCCCTTTACGTTAAGAACAAACAGAAAAGCTGATTGTGGGCACACACATATCCTATACATTCAGTCTGGGGACAGAGGACAGCCCTTGAGGGTGAGCCAGGCAGGACAGAGGCGTCTGCCAGCCAGAGAGCAGGAGTAACAGCTCAGAACCTGAACAGGGCTTTCCCCAGACGTGGGGCTCTGAAGGCCAAAAATGGCAATTTAGGGTCCACCACAGACCTAGGTGCCCCAGTAAATCCTCCAGGCTCAAATCATTCCCCCTTCAAATGATTTCTGCTTTTTTAAATACACAGTGCTCAGTACATGTCTGAAGTTAACTAGGCGCAGAAGGAAACAAGGCCACGTGACTGAAGACTAAGAGGACAAGGCGCACTCATAAGCAACTCCGGTAATGGAGTCATCATCTGTGGACTTCAAAAAATTAGTGTGTTCACAGAAGGCAGTCTTAAGAAATGTGACATAGAATCGGGCATCATTTAAAAAGAACCAAGTGGGACTTTTACAAGTAACTGAAATTAATACTAAGTGGTTCTAGCAGCAAATTAGACACAATTTAAGAGGAAACTAAGAAAAATCCAGATGTTACTCATTCTGATGCATGGAAAGAAAATGAAAAATAGTAAAAAAAAAAAAAGGTGGGAGAGGTTAAAAGACGGGGGATTGTGTGGAAAATTATACGTATAATTGAAGGACAGGGAAAAGAGAATAAGAATCAATATTCCAAGAGAGAATGGCTAAGAATTTCCCAGGATACACGTCAGGCATTGATATGAGAATGACTCAGTCCAGTGTGCCCACTCTGGACAAGCACAGAGAAAGTCACTTAAGGCACATCAGAGAATGGAAATCCAAAGACAAAGAGAAAATCTTATCAGCAGTCAGAAGCAAAAGACAACACTGAGAGCTTACTCCTTAACTGAAACAGTGGAGGTCAGTAGGAAACAGCACGAAACACCTCTTGGGCCCTCCCTCCCTCCCTCCTACCTCTTTATCTTTTATTCACAAACATGGAATCGAATGCCCCAGGGGAACTCTCGACCCATGGGAGCCAGGAGCTAGTGGATAAATACTTCCCCTCTCCCCCTCTCCTCTGCTGACCAGCCCGAGGCCAAGGCCCTGGGGGCTCCAGCAGACGTAGCCCCATCACTCACAGATGCACCTGCTAACCCAACTTTGCCCTGGCTTTCCTCCTCTGAGGTCTGGCTCCTGCCAGCCCTCCCTCCTCTCTCCAGGGTCGTTTCCCAGATAAACTGCCTGCCCACAAGCCCTGGTTCCAGGCTGGCTGAGCCCTGGGGAGCCCCAGCTACGGATAGATGCAGGAGTGGCCCTAGGAAACAGAACACCAGGATGGGACTCCGAAACGGGGTCACTCACTAATGAGATGGCAAAAGGGATGACACTATGGACAGACAGTAAGTGGTCTTGTGAGAGAGCCTGGCATATGACAGTCTTGACGGTAGCCTTTTACCATGGCAGGGGACCGCGAAGCTTTGGGTTATCAGCTGTTTACTTTTCTGAATTTATGATGTACGTCAATTTTGTAAAAGCGCAGTGAGTTTTCAGTAGATGACAAACTCCAGAAGAAATAAAGGAAACCAGCTCCAGTGCAGAAGAAGGTGGAATGTTCCAACATGAATTAACTATAATTAAATAGGCAACTGTAGATGGGAAGCACAGATCAGCAATTTAAAACTCAAAATAGAAATTGGCAAGCTGGAACCTATAAATTGGGAGGTGATGTTAGGAGAGAAATTGAAAAGGAAAAAACTTAATCTTGAAAAGCTAAATTGTAAGTACCTAAGAGAAAATAAATATTAGAGTAGACTAGGAAGGTAGTGGATAAAAATGAAAGGAGCCAAGGAAATAATATTTAAGGAAGAGGCAGAATCAGTGAGAAAATGACAGCTACGACAGAGAGGTGAACTAAGTATAATTAGAGATGCTGAGGAGAAACACAAAACAACGAAATAGAATAGAATAAAGCAGTGATTCAAGAAAGCTTTTCTGAAGTAAAAATAAGGCCTGAATCTATATATTGAAAGGGCCACCCTGAAAGGAATATTGTTTTAACATGGTGAACTTTTTAAGCCTATTCTAAGAAAACAACTAGATATTCAACTTAAAAAATAATCCTCTGGTCCTCCAGGGCCCCCCCCACCTCAAAAAAAGTAATTTACAAAGAAAATCTGGTTGGCATTGGATTTCTCAAGAGCAGCTTATAAAACAATAGAACAGCAGTGAAATACTCGTATCAAAAACTCACAGTGTGAACTGAGAGTTTGTTTGTTTTTCATCCAACTCAGCTATCCCTTAAGTATCAAGGCCATAGAAAAACAGGCTTTGGATTTACCTCTTCTGGCGATTTTACACCAAATGGAATCGCAGAACTTGTGGCCTTCGTGCTGGCTTCTCCCCAGCGCAGCGTTTCTGAGGTCCGTGGGGTTGTAGTGTGATCAGTATTTTGTTTTTTTATGGCTAAGTAATACTCCATCGTGTGAATAACTACAATTTGTTTGCCCTCTCAGCCTCTGAAGGACATTCGGGGGGGTTCTCCCTTGTGACTACTGTGAGTAGTGCTGCTGTGGACATTTCGGTACAAGGATTTATTTGAGTACCTGTTTTCAAGTCTCCTGGGTTTATATTTAGAAGTGGAATTGCTGGGTCATGGGCCGATTCTACATTTAACTTTTTGAGGAACTGCCAAACTCTTTCCCACAACAAACGAACCATTTGACATTCCCACCAGCAAGGTACAAGGGTTCCAATTTCTCCACCTAGTTGCGACATTTGTTGTCTTCCTTTTTTTTAATTTTTAACAGCCTTTTTTGAGTGTGAACTGGCATCTCATTATGGTTTTAATTTGTGTTCCTGTAATGACTGATGATGTTGAGCATCTTTCCATGTGCTTGTTTACAGAAGAACAAGTGTAGACATGCAAGAACTCAGGGCATATTCTACGATGAGTCTTTCCTGAGGAATGTCCCCGAAGACCACCTTCCAATGAAGACACGAAAGACAAAGCTGCTGAGAGGACTGGTGGTGAGCGCTGACTGCATCACTGCAGGTCTTCCGCAAACCAGCACAAGGACAGGGTGCAAGACTTGTCTGTAGCTACTATGTGCTCTAAGTAGATATAACACGATTTTTTTTTATTAGAGGAAAGGGGAAAAAGAAGTGGGAAAGCAGGATAAATTTACGGGTTTTACACAGATTACAGGTGACAAAGATATCATTTAAGGCAGACAAACCAGATAGCAGAAGCCTAAATAAACATAGACACTATCATATAAAGATAGTAGAAAGATAATTACTAAAACAAAAACACAAATCGTTCTCATCACCAACATTTTTTAAATGCACAAAGCAAAGAAAACAGAGGGAGGAATGGAAGATGCATGGTAAACATGCACAGGAAGCATAAAGTGAAATAACAGAGCAGAGTGAAGGCCAAGTGTGTGTGTGTGTTATGACGATAAGTGTAAACAGCTCAGTAACTTAGGAAAAAATATTTTCAGAATTTTTTACATGGCAAAATTCACTCTATATTGTAAGAGGAACCTCTAAAACTTCAAAAAAATTAAAGGTTAGCAAAACAATACCTGGCAAATGCACATTAAAAAAGCACGGATTGAGAATTTGATATCTGGGAAGATGAAAATATTTATGTATCTTTATCCTAAACAATATAATTCCAAGGTAGGTCTTATGAATACATATTGAACTCTTTACCCTTATCAAAGAGAGTATTTCCTCTTTTCAAATACGCATGGAACATTCATGAAAATTGACCATATGTGAGGTCACTAAGAAAAGTTCAATAAGTTCTTTTAAGTAAAAATAATGCAAACCAACAATGTTGTCTTATTGCAATGCAATGAGACTGAAAGTAAATAAAAATCAAAAGGCACAAGGTCTTTTCCATCTGGAAATTTAAAAATTATTAAACAATTCTTTAGTCAAAAAGGAAATAAAAGTTGAAATTGAATAACTTTTTTAAAATGAGCATGAAAATTATCAGAATCTTTGAGATACAGTTAAAACAAAGGTTAAAAGAAAAAGCATAGACTAAACATAAGAATGAAAATGAAAGTATAATAATAAATATCTATCTCAAAAATTCGAAAAGGAGCAAAACATAAACCTAATGAAAGGAGAGAGAAGGAAATAATAAAAAGCAGTAATAAATAAAAAATAGATTCAATCATTATAAAGGAGAGAAAGCACAAGTACAAATTAAAACATGACAATCAGAGATTAACTATAGAATCAGACGCCATTCTAAAATACCATGTACCTACTTCCGGCCAAGATGGAGGCGTAGGTGGACACACTGTGCCTCCTCGCACAACCCAAAGAAGAACAACAAATTTAAAAACAAAAAGCAACCAGACTGACAGGAAATCGAACTGTATGGAAGTCCGACAACCAAGGAGTTAAAAGAAGAAACTTTCATCCAGACCGGTAGGAGGGGCGGAGACGGGCAGCCGGGCGGAGAAGACGCAGGGCAAGGCGGCGGCTGGCGGACCGGACCATCCCACACCCACGTGCAGGTAAACTGGGAGGAACAACTGGGGAGCAAGACAGACTCACAACCCAGGGTCCCAGTGCGGGGAAATAAAGCCTCAAAAACCTCTGACTGAAAACACCCGTGGGGGTTGAGGCAGCGGGAGAAACTTCCAGCCTCACAGGAGAGCTCATTGGAGAGACCCACAGGGTCCTAGAGCGTACACAAGCCCACCCACCCGGAATCAGCACCAAATGGGCCCAGTTTGATTGTGGGTGGTGGGGGAAGTGACTGAACATGGCAGAGAGTGGAGCAAGCAGCATTGTTCCCTCTCAGACCCTCCCCTGCGCACACTGTCACAACACAGTGACGTGGCTGCCCCGCCCTGGTCAACACCTAAGGTTCTGCCCCTTACTACATAACAGGTGCACCAAGACAAAAAAAATAGGGCACAAATGAAAGAATGGATCAAAACTCCAGAAAAAGAACTAAGTGATGAGGAGATAGCCAACCTATCAGATGCACAGTTCAAAACACTGGTAATCAGGATGCTCACAGAAATGGTAGAGTATGGTCGCAAAACAGGAAAGCGTGAAGGGCATGAAAAGTGAAATAAAGGAAAACGTGCAGGGAACCAACAGTGATGGGAAGGAAACTGGGATGCAAATCAATGATTTAGACCAGAAGGAAGAAAGAAACATTCAACCAGAACAGAATGAAGAAACATGAATTTAAAAAAATAAGGAGGCTTAGAAACCTCCAGGACAACTTTAAATGTCCCAACATCCGAATCATAGTGGGTGCCAGAGGAGAAGAGGAAGAACAAAATATTGAAAACTTATTTGAAAAAACAATGAAGGAGAACTTCCCCAATCTGGTGAAGGAAATAGACTTCCAGGAAGTCCAGGAAGCTCAGAGAATCCCAAAGAAGTTGGACCCAAGGAAGCACACACCAAGGCACATCATAATTACATTGGCTATCAAAGGTAGCATATCAACTCAGTGGAGAGAACCTTCCTCTGTGTCTGTCTCCAACACACACTTGTAAGTGAAAAAGTAAGGTAAAGAATAGTGTGGGGGGTGTGCGGTTAATTATGCGGTGAAAATGTATGTGCGTGGCCTCGAATACACATAAAATAGTGTTGGAAGTATACCCAGAAGTTGACAAGCAGTAGAATTCAGGGACAGCGAACTGGGGGAACTAGGAGAAAAGGTGGAAAAATATTCTTTTTTGCTGTGATTCCATTGGTATATTTTCAACAGTTCTATTGAGATATATTTCAGATAGCATAAAATTCCTTCATTTAAAATATACAACTCAGTGATTTTTAATGTAGTCAAAGAATTATGCAACCATCGCCAAAATAAAACCCTAGAACCTCTTCAGGCCTCCACAAAGAAACCACACATCAGCCGTCACTCACTTCCCGTCCCCGGCCCCGTTCCCAGCCCCGGCCCCGGCCCCGGCCCCAGGCACCCACTGAGGTACTTCCTGTCTCTGTGGATATGGTTTTTGTGTCTGGCTTCTTCACGGAGAATAATGTTTTCAAGGTTCATCCATGCTGTAGCGTGCATCAGTGTTTCGCTCTTTTTTAAGGCTGAGTAATATTCCTTTGCGTGAATATACCACATTTCATTTACCCACTCAGCTGTGGGGAGATGTCGAGGTGTTTTCCACTCGGGGGCCATGATGACCCGAGCTGCTGTGAACTGTGTGCAAGGCTTTGTGCAGTGCGTGTTTGTCATGCGGGTACACGCCTAGCTGTGGAATTTCTACCTTACGTGCTGACTCCGTGTTTAACTTTCGGAGGCACTGCCCCCAGTTTTCCAAAGTGGTGCGCCCTGTCTTATGTTTACATTTTGAATGTTCAACCATGTGCCAGTGTGGCCTATTCAAGACAAAAAAGTGTTTTAATAAAGTGTTTAAATTAGAGGTTTACCCATTGACTTGGAGAGAATTCCATTTCACATTATGAAAGGTCTAAAGCAAGAGACTACAAAGTAAGAGGAACATATTTAATGCGATTGTACGTTTGTGAGTTGGAGACAAAAACTTGTGCGTGTGCGCCCGCATGTGCGATTTGTATCATTAGAAATGCTTTTGTGCAAAGCAGGCGAACAGTGACTGGAACAAGCAGGGGCTTATTTTTCTTCTCTGACCGGCAGTCTGAATGTAGGTAGACACTCTCTAGCATTGGTTCAGCAGCTCAGCGGGCCCTGGAAGAGCCAGGCCCTTTCTGTTCCTACTTCACCCTCTCTACGGCGTTGGTCTGTCACGGCTCGGCCACAGACATCCGCAGCACCTGCAGGTATCATGTACATTATAGACAGAAAGAAGGGCCAAGGGCAAAAGACCCTTCTAAATGATCAGCAAACGTTCTCCTGGAAGCCCCACCCACCTAACTTCCACTGACATCTCATTGGCCCAAACTGGGTCACATGGCTACTCGTGGGCTGGTTGTGATGTAGGCCAGGCAATCTGGGGGAAAGGTCATCATCACTGTCTTGGGCCCATCATCACCCACTGCCAGGGCTAAGCACATCGCATTGCAGATAAAACCAGGGTCCTGCCAGCAAGGAAGAAGGGGACACTGCAGAGTCGGACACTGTGTACACACGCGTGAAAGATGATCGTGAGAGCAGGGAGAAATCTGGAGGGAGGCACACCAGACCACCAGCAAGGATTTGGAGTGGGTGTGAAACAGTGACGTGTTAACCGAAACAGCAGCCAGGGACTCGGAGCTGAGCCCAGGTACCAGGACACGTGGCAGCAGACATGGAGTAGGCTCACATGAGAGACACGGGAGGGGGTGTGGAACTCACCTCCAGGGAGCACTGGCTTACTGTTATCCTCAGCTTCTTGAGGATGGGGAATTGGGGACTTGGAGACTAGCATCGGGAACTCACTGAATGTCCTCGGGTTTATGCTGGGAGCACAGACTTGTCAGTTTTTAAAAATCCAGTAGGAGCTGTGAAGAGTATACTTTGGGGCTGCAAAGTCATCTTACAGGAATACAGAAGGGGCTATAATTGGGGATATATATATATTTATATAGAAAAGCCTTAAAAGTCAGAAGCCACGGACAGCCAAGGAAAGCTTGCCGTGAAGGGTTTTAACGGGGAATGTATAAGGGTGTCCCATATTCTCTCAGTGGCTACAGACCCTCCAAGGTCTCCTGCTTTGCTTTCCCTGTGTGATGAGTGTTTTCTCCAAAAGCGGACAGAATCAGGGCCAGAGAGTCAACATCAGTTTGGGAACTAGAGCCCAATGCAATGGGGTGCCTCTGGGGCCCCCTCACGTCCCCTGTCACATTCATATTCCTTTCCAGCTGTGGTTTCGGGGGCAGTGGCTTCAGCTCACTGTGCTCTAACAACACCCTCTTCCCCCAGGTGCACGCCGGTTCTGTCCTTTCTGCCTCGGGGCCACCCTGAAGATCTGCACGCCAGGAGAAGCCCCCTAGCCCATGCACGTGCTACAGCAATCTGTTGGTGGGATGCTACACTCGGGACCGGGACCGAGAGCCTGGTCCTGAGAGCAGCTTGGAGCACAAGGTAAGGCCTGCAGACAAGTGGCCTGGATGCCCATGCCACCTGCCGCTTCCCTGGCGCACCTCGACGGTTCATGGGACAGGAAAGTGGTGCACAACAGCTAGAAATCAGAGTAAGGGAAGTGTCTCCTGTTTGGTTGAAGGGTTAGGGGGTCTGTTTTGTTGGTATGAGCTGAAAATGGGTTGTGGCCTCAATACAAGCTCACGTGAGGGTGGCCCCAAAGGGCGTGGAGGGAGGTCGTGTGTGGGCCCGATGTCATGGGCTCCTGTCTCCAGGGCTGGCCCTGGCTGCCACACTCCGGAATGCTCAGCCTGCCCCGGCACAGGGGAACACTGAGCTCTCGGTGCCATCTCACGGGGCCCAGCCAGCCCTGGATGGCAAGTGGGTTACACTGGCCCCCTGTTCGGGAGGAGGCAGTGACTTGTCTTCACTGGAACTGATACCTCCTCTGGACACGCCTGCACCCTTGCGACCACAGGGAGGCCCTCTACCAACACCACCGTCGGAGCTAGAACTGTGTCTGATTTGCCGAATGAGATCCTGTCTGACATTGTCTCCGATCAAGGGGCCCCTGTGGTGGAAGAGGAGCTGTGACCGCTGCCACCACACACTGGGCTGCCCCAAAGCTGCTGGCCTAGGAGAATGATGGGATGGCCCGTTACAGGCTCAGCTGAGGTGCCTGCTCGGAGGCAGCCGACCAAGCTGAGGTGCTGCCCTCCAGGATGCAAAGCAGGGACTGAATCTTAGCTGGTGTGGCCCCTTGTGCCCACCAGCTAACACTTCGTGGGCCCAGGAGCTAAAAGATAGGAGAGCCCCCGTCGCCCTCCCAGTCACCGCTGGCAGAAACGTGCTTCCCAGTCTCACAGTGAGATTTCTCGTGAGGCCCCGGTTCCGAAGGGGAACCGTTTCCCTAAGGTAGGAGCAGTCAGACTTCCTCAGACGCCACATGCGGTTCACCATCCCCGTGGGTTTCTCCTGCCAATGGACCAATAGGAAAAAAATCACTACAGGTGGCCGGTTAATGACGGCCCACCCCCATCCAGAGGCGGGGTCTTTTTTTCCTGTGCCTTGAATCTGGGCTGGGCCTGTGATGGCTTTGACCATGAGAAGGCAGCCAAGGTGATGCATGTCAGTTCCTGGTGGCACCTTCAAGGAGATCCCATTTCCTCTGAGCTCCTCCTCAGTCATCAGTCCAACCGCACTCGGTGTCTCTTAGACCAGCGCTGCCAGGCACTTTCCCAGCAGTCTCCTTGATGCAGATTTCACTGGTGTGCAGCCCCCAGGAGTGTCACGGTCTTGTGACGCTCATGGTTGTGTCTTGCTCAGCCCAGCAATGCCTACTACAAACCTTGAGTTCAGCAGGTGTGCAGAGGACGGTGCTTCCCAGCTGTGGCCTCTCTTCCCAGAACAGTGTAGGCGTGCCGTCCCTGGCTTCCCGGGGAGCAGGAGACACCTCGGCTGGCACCGCCTGACTCTGAGCTCGAGCAAAGTCAGGAGTGGTTGCTTCTGCTGTCCCCAAGCCAGGGCAGACATGTGCAGCCCGCACTACTTCTGCGCACATTGAAATGGCTACAGTGACAAGGCAACCACAAATACTTATGTTTGCTGGTTACGTGTCCACAGGAATGGTTTGCACACAGGGGCGCTTCAGTGCCAAGCGAAACGTTACCAGTGAGCCTTAGTTGATACCGAAGGATGCTTTTACAGCAATTAACATTTCAGTCTGGATGAGTCTTGTTATTGCCGTCGTCCTTGCTATTAAAACCAACTATACAACATTAAAGGCATGATCCATGAGAAAAATAATTGATAAGCCGGACTTCATTAAAACTGAAACCTTCTGCTCTGTCAAGCAAGTGAGAAGAGACATAGCGGACTGGGAGGGGGTCACCGCCAATGAGGGACCTGACAGACGACTGTCATCCAACATACACTGTCTTAAAGCTCAGCTGCAAAACAGTGAGCCCAATTTTAAAACAGGCCTCACCAAAGAAGATGCACAGACGGCGAATGAGCATATAAAAAGATGATCAACCTATGTCAGTAGGAAATGCAAATTACAGCGAGGAAGCGCCACACACCTATGAGGATGGCCAGGATCTGCAGCCCCAGCCCCATCGTGCGTGGTTGGTGGGCATGCAAAGCGGTGCAGCTGCCTTGGAAGTCGGTTTGCTGGTTTCTTACAAAACTAAGGGCGTTCCTCCCATACAGTCCAACAATCAAGCTCCTTGTTATTTACTCAAATGAGCTGAAAACTCACGTCCACACAAACACCTACATACACGTGGTTGCTGCAGGGTTATTCAGAATTACCCAAACTTGGAACCACCAAGGTGCCCTCACTCGGTGAGTGGATAAACTGTGGTTCATCCAGACAATGGAATATCACTCGGCACAGAAAAGAAATGAGCCACGAAAGCCACAGAAAGACACAGAGAAACCAGTGCCCGTCACCAAGTGACAGAAGCCCATCTGAAAAGGCTGCACACTGAATGATCCCAACTCAGTGAAATTCTATTAAAGGCAAAACCAGGAAGGCAGTCAAAAGATCAGTGTTTATCAGGGGCTGGCGGGAGGGAAGGATGGAGAGGTGGAGCAGAGAGGATTTTCAGGGCAGTGAATATGCGATATGATGCTCAAAGGGGGGGTAAGTGTCATCATACATTTGTCCGAACCCACAGAATGCACAGCAGCGAGAGTGAGCCTGAATGGGGACTGGGGAGTTGGGTGATGACGATGTGTCCGTGTGGGATCATTGACTGTAACATATGTACCACTCTGGTGCTGGGTGTCGCTGGCAGAAGAGATTGCCCCCTTGGGCCGTTCACCCCATCATGCTCATAGTGTGTGGCTCTGGTGGCGGGCATCCAATGGGGCAGAGGCGGGGGCAGTGCAGGACCGTGGGCACAGCTGTGGCTGCCTGCAAATTGGAAATAACCCCACTTCCGGCAGAAGGGCCAAAAGCAGTGCAGAATCGCGGACGGAGAACAAAGAAAATCCACCTGATGGGCCCTCGCCCCCCCCTTTCCAGCTACCTTGAAACCTTTCTCTCTGCAGGGAAAAGAATTCAAACGAGGGCCTGGCCCGGAGAGCAGGGTCCGCATCACTCTTGGCGGGCTCTGAAACGCTGGCGTACTGCGGGCAATGAGTGGGTGTCACAAAAGTGTACACGGTGCCACCCCACCATTGCCACCGAGAAGATATGCTTAAGTGTGTGTGTGTGTGTGTACATGTGCACATATATCACACACAAAGTCTAGAAATGCGTATTCCAAAACGTCAGTGGTTGGTCACCTCTGGGGTCACGGGCACTCTCTCTCTCTTTTAACTATTTTACCTGAGCTTTCTCATTCCCCTAAAATGGACACGTAATATTTGTGATGAAAAGCTTTCAAAACAAAAGAAACAAGTGCAACAACTACCAAAAAAATAAGCTGCAAGGGGACAGGTCTGGAAACTCAGGAAGCAAAGAGGCAGGAGACCGGAACAGCACCGAGGGGCCCATGGGCAGCGCGGCCCAGCCCTCAGCGCAGGGGAGAGCCCTGCCCGGTGCAGGCCGGGCTTTTCCTGCTCCAGGCCTGGGGATGCACCAAGAAAAGAGCAGGTGTGATTATGACGAGCAGCAGCTGTTTTGTGTGAAGCTTTCAAGATCTGATCACGTGCTGGACAATGATTTTTGGAGGCCTTTCGGCCCGGGTCTGCAGACACACAGGTATTCCGAGTTGACCTGCCTTAGCCTCATTGGAAGCCCAGTTCGGTCACCGTGAGCAGTACCAGGGGTTCTCCTTAAGCGCCCCTCCAGTGCTCTGTGTGGAGTTCAAGTGTTTGAAGAGATGATGCTCACCGGGGGAATCTTCTGAGGGAAACGAAGATTGGAGCACCCCTGGGTGGTCTGTGCATTATTGTCCAAGGCACCGATGCCGTACCCAGTACCCATTCACAAAGTTGTTCTTTTATGCCGCCCTTTAGGAAAAAATTAGAAGAAGAAACCAAGGCTCGTCGTCTAGGTCTTGCTTGAGTGTCGCTACAAAGCCACTGTATGTGGTGCTGCCTGAAGTCCTTTTTTCTCCTTGTTTTCGTCACAGTGAAGCGGAGGGTGCAGAGGGGCCAAGGCGGGGATTGCAGCATCAGAACAGACAACCCCCACGAGCCCGTGCAGCTCCAACATCCCATAATTTCAGGATTCTGAGGGGCACACACAACACCCCCCGAGTCACACATCCTGGCGACGCTGTCTCTCTTGTGGTTGGCTGGCTAAACAGAGGTTCACAGTTGGAAACGCCGCAGCAAGGCTGGACCCAACGCAGGCTCTAATGATGAAAGCGTGGGCGAAGCCAGTGCTGACCGAGACGCAGAACAAAACCCACGTGTGAAAGAAACGGGCCCGGTTGGAAGACAGGAGTCACTCTCCCTGCTAACACGTTTCCCGCTGTACTTTCCCTGGAAGCTTCGTTGTTCGTCTTTCTCGCCATCAATAAGTAAGAATTGTTTGTTACATATGTAACAACTTAGTGTTTTCCTGCTCAACCATTGTGCTCTGTAGTAAAAGGGGTGCATATTATTTCCACCTGTTCTGACTGTCACCGGTATTATTAAAGAGGAAAAACAAGCCTTTCCACTCGGGTGTATTCGGAGAGCTAACATCTGATTTTACATGGAACTATTTAAAAGAAACAGAACAACATGGCCCGAAGCACTTCTAGCATAGGGTGTGGGAGTCTTGGACGTCCTGGTGCTTGTCCAGAAGAGAATGTTGTTTGGAAATGCGCAGTGAAGGCGGAGAGAGACCAAAGAGATTTCCCACTGAGGCGAAATCGAACCAAGCCCCACCCCACAAGCACTTCCCCTCTTGGACCAGTGGGCCTCTTGGTTCTGTGCCCACCGTCTGTGCCCAGGGAGGCCCAGCCTGCAGCAACGTGGGACACGGCTTTGTCCCAGTCGGGGCACCGATAAAGGATGTTTCGTACACCAGGATGCGCAATGCAGGGGCTACCCCAGGGACCCAGTCCACATCACAAATATAAACCTAAGTCAGCCCACACTTACGGGAAGCACCTGTCAAGGAACCTAACACACAGCAGTCACGACCCCCCACCTCAGCCTTAGCCCGCTCACCTTCCTCTAGAAAACAGGCCCTCTGGCCACACAAGGAACCCCCCAACCTCCCAGCAGATCCACCCTGCCTCCACGTTTCCTCTTCTAGCTTCAGAGAAAACTCCCCTTGTCCAAACTCCCCGGGAGGGGTGCTGCACTGCTCGTGAGGCACTGTGCTCCCCAGCCATGCACCGCTTTCTCTTGAATGGGGACATCGGTCCCACTTGCTGAATTGTTCTCTCTGCTCATCTGACAGCACCAGCTGGCTGGACAAGAGGCAGTTGTCAGTGGTGAACGAGAGCCTCCAGAGCTTCTGCAAGGACCCCAGGGCCGCACGCAGGTCTGTGGATTTCTCTGTTCTCCAAAGCCAAACAGAATGTCTAGGCCCCATGCAGGGCAGGGCGGAGAGGGAAAAGCACCTGCCGGAGGCATATTTCAGGGTGTGCCCAAAATTCAGTCATCAGATAAATCATATTTTGATGCAACATTTAAAAACCCACAATGCCAAAAATCCATAACGAATCAGTTGTCAACACTGTGAATAAAGACGGGACCCATAACGATGCATTGCCCGGCTGTTACTGCAGCCCGAGGCCGAAGGAAAAATCTGGAATGCTGACTCTAGTTTTGTTGAAAATTTTGGTGTTTTGCTCATCACAGGTTTTTGTGTTAATTTTGATTTTTTTTAATGTCACATTAAAATATGATGTACCTTAGCGGCTGAGTGTTTGGGTGCAGCCTGAAATGTGCCCGGGGCCAGCGCCTCACCCCTCTGCCTGGCCTTGCCCTGTCCCAGCCCTGTCCCAGCCCTGAGCCCCGGGCTGGGCAGACTCCGACGGGGCCTCCCAGCCTCCGCCCCACACTTGCGAGATGCGTTTCTCCAGGGAGTGGGGGGAAACAGGGTTTGTTAGGGGTCTGTGCCTTGGTCAGTGAGTACTGCAGCCTGTCCCTCCGCTGTTACCCACCTCCTAATGTCGTTCAGGCTGGCCACTGCCTGGATTTACACCATCACTTCCCAGGGAGCCTGTCCTAAGTGACCAACCTTTAGGTCCCGTCTTGGTCCCACCAGAGAGGCAGGAGGTGTTACAGTCGCTATTCCTAATGACGGCCTGGCAGGAAACGACGCTACCCTAGAGATTTCAGACCTTCACGTTCCCTGATCTCATCAGACCTCCTGCTTGGACCGCCACAGCTCCTAGCCTCAGAAGCCAGGACTGGGGGCCCCTTCACCCCCATCTCCTTCTTCAGAACCCCAAACTCCTCAAGGCCTCAGCAGATAATTCCAGAAGTCTTCTTTTTTGATGATGCACAACTGAAGTCTTGTGTGACTGTCTTCATCTGGGTCACGTCCTTGGGGCGGCCGTCTTTGTCAAGCCAACCAGTGCAGAGGTCTCTCCAAGCACAGGGAGCATCCCCTCCACGGGGAGTTCTGCCCAGAGGCCAACTGCCTTGGACTCCAGCGACTCTCCCACCAACCTCCCCCCGTTTATCATACGCAGGGTTTATATTTTTTGACAATGATTTAAGACCTTTATTAACAGGTGCTTGCAGTTTGTGGACTTTTTTTTAAGAAAAATCAGGTTGTAAACTTCTATTACAAATTAAAAGTGAGGTTCTTATAAACCTCAACAATTTAAAACCTTTAAAGATGAATTGAGAAAAACCAGGCTTTAAAAAAAACGCTTTTGTCGTTACCAAAAAGACATGTCTTTAGGTAAAAATAATAAAAATCCCGTCTGCATAGGTAATGCAGACGCAAAGATAAAAGAGCAAGCACCTGCGGCCTGCGGCTCCAGTCTCCTGTTCATTTCTTACCGCAGGAGTTCAATGTCGGTGACTACGCAGGATGGCGGTAGAGGCCGCGGCCAGCGTGCAGTTTTGTGTCCACAGCAACGGCACTCCGCAGTCCACCCTTCCCTCTCCCTCCCCCAGCCTCACCCCCAAACAGCGGTAAGTTTCCCCTCTCTTCTCTCTCTCCACTCTCAGAACCCCTCTCCCTGCCTTGCCAGAGAGCAGGATCCAGTCTTTCCTTTCAGCCAGTCTTTCCTTTAAAATCTCTCCGCAGCTAACCCTAACCCCCATATCAAAAGGCAGGCAAGGAATTGCCCGGCTCCCTTCCCAGGGCCTGCCGCCCTGTCTTCCGTGAAGGATCTCGTCTGTTGTCACTTCTGCCTCCCTTTACCTTGCTGGTCGTGTGCATGCACGTGTTTTCTGATGAAGCAGAGAGACCTCGGCCCTCAGTTCTGGAATCTTACTGAAGGTCAGACGCTTACTCGACCGTTAACACCCCTGCACGGGAACAGTTCACATTGGCATTTGCAAGCCAAACACAGCGTGCCTGGGAGCCAGGGGTTTATGGCCTTTCTCCATCAGCTGGATCAGGCAGAGAGGAAGCACCGTCCCCAATGGAACAACCCGCCTGGGCTTTCTCCTGCTCTCCAAGCAAGCAGAGCAAAGAAACACCTGTGCCACCCCAGCTCCGCCCCCAAAGTCACATCCAGTCTCGCTTTGCAGAGTTTGGGGACCCCCCCCAGGACTGACAGTTTCTGCAGCTGGGTCGGATCATCAGAGCCCTGTGTTCCTGTGAGTCTTGGCTGGGCCCGAGGTCAGCACAGGACACGGGCGGGAAACGTGCCTGAGTGCTGAGTGCCTCCACGGTCTTTTCCATCTTGTAGTGTCGAACGGGGTCACACAGTCGCGGGAAAAAAGCTGGAGGTGCAGGTGAATCTTTCCACACGTCTCTCATGGAGATTGAAAGCGAGCACCTAATGTAGTCCAGAATCCCTCCAAGACATTTGAATCATTTCGGAAAAGACAAGTGAAAGCCAGGCCGAGTGCCACGAGGTTTCTGACCCAGACGAATAAAGCAGGCGAACTGCTCACCCCTGCAAGTAAATCAAAGGGAGGTCCCCGTGGGCAGCAGGTGAGACTGTGAGTCCAGGTGAACGTTTAAGGAGCACCGCCTCCTGGGGGCCTCCAAAGTCCCCTGTTGTGGGGTGAGAGGTGAGAGGCTGGTGAGCCCCGGGGAGACGATTTAGTCTTCTGAGTGCTTACGAAGGGATTTGGTGTATAAGGTACGAGAAGGGTTGGGGAAAAACATAGACAGCAATTTCCTGACTCTATTCCCTGCCTCAAAATACAGCCCCTCCCACAGAGATATGAAATTCCACTGTTAGAGATTCTTTCCTTTGGATTAAACACTGCTAACAGTCATGGGTAGAGAACACATTTCTTCTAAATCCCCCAAACACTAAGGGTTACATTTTGTCTCCAGCCTATTCTGGTGCTCCCGCAGCAGAGCATGGGGCGTTTAGTTTCCGAACAGGTCAGGTAGTTCTCTTTATTTCTAATCACAAAAGTGAAACGCTTTACTGAGTGAAGTGACGTAATGTCTTGGGTTTGCTTTAAAACAGTGCAGACGGTGGCAGAGTAGGTAAAGATACAGTTGGAGCAAGACGGGCTGTGAGCTGGCCATTGTTGATGCTATGAGACGGGTGCACGGGATGGGGGGGTCATTATTCGATCTCCACGTCCCTCCTGTGCCAGGCAGGGGGACTGGAAACTCTGCAAGGCTGTCTAAGGCCCTTTCTGCCCAGACCGATCCTGTATCTGAGTTGTCACTAAATGCTGGTCACCTCTCCAAGGTCCACCCAGAAGGCAGGTTGAGGGTCCTCTGTTCCAAGATCCAACAAAGCTCTATGGGGATCAGTGGGTGCTCCCGCCTCACCAGCTCACCAGCTCCAGGCAGGAACCCACCAGCCTCCATGATCCCATCTTCACCACTCCTGCCCTCCCTGACCTGGCGACCTGTGATGTGACCACCTGTTTCACCAGCACATGGTGACTTGCAGCTGCTGTTTTTGCCAGGAATTTCCCCACGCCCCATAGGATAGAGGAAGTCACGTGGCAGCTCACTGTCCGTGGTATACACCCCTTCCTGCTCTTGCAACAGGAAGCCTAGGAAGAGGCCTCAGCGTACAAGGAAACACAGGGAAGCCCTTCAAATGAGCCCTCACAGAGGCAGGCACCCAGGGAGCCAGGAGCCAAGGTGAACATCGGGTGTGCCAGCACGAAGTCCTGCATGGCAACGCGAGAGAGACATTCCCATGGGAGGCAAGCAAGGCAGGCTGCATGGAAGAGGTAGGTCGAGTGACCTGGGCCTCAAAGGATGAGTGAAGCCTCTGCCAGTGGGGGAGGGGTGTGCATGGAGGCACAGGGCCCCAGGGTAGGCTGGGTTGGCCTCACCTGCCCAGGCCTGCGCTAAAGGCACCCGGGGGGGGGGGGGGCAGGTGGGGGTGGGAGACTTCTGGCCCTGAAATGCCAGGCCAAGGTGGGACTTCCCAGAATGACAGCAGGGAGGCCAGTGGATGTTGGCAGGTCAGTGGGATGAGAGAGTGTGAGTAGGAGGTGACCTTTGACTTTTGTCATGAGGCTTTGGCTTCGGGGATCTGTGTGTGGAGAGAGAGAGAGAGAAGGGGTTGGGGGCAGGAGAGAAGGCAGAGAAGAGAGAGAAGAGGCGAGTCAGAAGAGAAAGAAAAATGAGCTGACCCAGTCGGGGAGGCTTTGGGCCTGGCCACTCGGACCCAGAGCCTGTCAGGTTCAGCCTTTCCGTGGGATAGGGGAGGTGGCGCCAGTGTGCGGCTCGTGCTCAGGGACACC
This sequence comes from Macrotus californicus, assembly GCA_007922815.1. Taxonomy (NCBI): domain Eukaryota; kingdom Metazoa; phylum Chordata; class Mammalia; order Chiroptera; family Phyllostomidae; genus Macrotus; species Macrotus californicus. The sequence goes on along the minus strand of VMDR010004390.1, from coordinate 16,600 downwards.
CACTGTGAGGCGTGACACCGACCACCCGGAGCTGCTGCGTCCCGCGGCCCGGGCTGTGAGTGGGCTGCTCTCCTGAGCGAGTGCGCGTGGAGGTGGGGCCGACGGCCTGGCCAGTGCAGGCTGCCAGGACAGGTGACAACCGCGCGGGCGTCGGCTTCCATCCGCCCAGCCCGCACCGCAGCCGGCAACATGGTCTGCGTCTCCTGGTTGCTCGCCGGCAGGGACTCCAACCGGAAAACTTGCAAACATCTGGCTGCTCCGGCACAACCCCCACGCCCCCGTGCGCAGGGATGCCGTTTAGTAAGGCTATGGCTCCATCTACAGCCTGTGGGAGGACGGCCCGGCCACGGCCCGGCCTGGAGCGTCGCAGGCTCCCAGCAATTACCTGATGAAGCCCTTTGCCCATCTGCACGTGCACCCAGCGCAGGCCGCAGCCGCTCATTTCAGAGCGTCTCAGCAGCAGCTGCTCAGGATATGCCAGAGCCCTTGAGCCAGCTTCGGTTTGGCGTGTCTGTCTCAAACCTGTGTGTTACGAAGTAAATGGGGTTTCCCCCACTTTTCCCCCTACTTTAACAACAGAACCAATAAAAGCCCCAACATAGCAAGTTTGCATTTTCTTTTCGTTCATCCCACAAACTTAATGAGCACCTTCTGCGTCTCAGGCTCTGTGATGAGCCCAGAGAGCCAGGTCTGAAGACACCCATCATGTGTGATAGCTATTTCCTGATTTTAAAAGTAATAGAAAAAATAATTTTCTGTGCAGAAAACTTGGGAAACAAGGCAAAGAGGAATAACAAATCGCCAGCGTTCATAATCCTGTCAGCTGAAGGCCACCACGCTTCATCGTTCAAAGTGGCCCTGAACTCACCCTGCCCTTAGAACACGGTCCTCCCAAGATTTTCACCACCCGGGGAAGGTGACCGTTCTCTGTGTCGCCACGGGTTTCTCTGGGATCTTGAATGACTGCAGAGCATTCTTTGATATGAGTGAACCATAGCTTACAAATTCCATAGGAGATTCCCAGCTTCTCACATTAATAAGCTTTGTTCAGATAGTCCTGAAGATGAACCCCTAATTGTGAAACTTCTGGATCAAGGGGCCTCCAAGCCCGGACTAGGTCGACCTTGTAGAATTTCATGTCACATCTGAACAAAATCTGACATGCAGAGCCCAGGAGGGCCAGCCACTCACCTGCACGGTGTCCCCCTCTACCCTCACCTCGGGGGTCTGCCCAGATGGATGGAGCTTTTCCGAGGTTTTTGGTTCATCCCTCTGTTTTTGTCTCAGCGGCGAAACCACGGGAAAGGCTGGAGGCCCAGGGGATCTTATTGCAGACAACACACCTGAGGCAGTCATGACTAATACCCCACACCTGAGTGGCTCGCAGTGGGACCCTTAAGCATGCCAGACAAAACGGCGAAGATCACAGCGACCCCGGCAGAAGTCGCCTAGATGGTCACAGACCTCCGAGACCGCAGACCACAGCGAAGTGCACTGTTGCGAGACCAGCGCGTCGCCAGGCCCGCAGTTCTGCACGCAGCTCAGCAGTGCCCTGTGCCCTTCCAGGCCCCGGTTTTTCCAGCTGGAAATGAAAGTGCGTTTTGCCTTGTCTCCCGCACTTCACCACCACCTGCTTCTCAGGGATGCAGTGACAAGCGATATCTGCAGTATTTCGAACTAGTTCAATGCCAGGAACTGCCTGGCACAGCTGTCACAACACGAGCCCCCAGGCCAAACCCTACCCGGGGTCAGCTGTGCCGGGGTGGGCCTGGGCCCCGACAGCTTCAGAAAGCTCAGAGATGGGCCAGCCTGGGGAGCGTGGAGGCCACTACTGTTACTGCTCCAGACAACACCAGTTCTGAGCGCTCAGGGGTGCATGTACCACTTTGGGGAGTGCAGACTGGGGTCACCAGCTTTAGCAAGTGAGAACACAGCCTGTCTGTCTGTCCAGTTACACTAAAATTTCACATAAACAAGGAGCGATATCTTTTTAGTATAAGTGCGTCCCATGCAATATTGACACATACTTACGCTAATAATGTATCTTTTAGGAAAGAAAGTGTGTCCGGGATAGAGGAGTGTCCATTTCACGTCCCTCTCTCTGAGCCTCTCAGCTCATCAGTCTTCGCACTTGGTCCCAGCTCACCAGCTTGCCAGGAAGAGAAGCCCCAGCAGCTGGCTCGTCCTTTGTACAAAAACAAAGCTACTGTTCCGAAGAAGACAAAGAAACCAGTTTTTCAAAGATAAAATACAGAACACAACTTAGAGTTCTGCTTGTTCACAGCCAATGAGACAATGAAGCACGTATACCTGTTAATACCACTTGCTTGACAATGTATTTGTTGGTTTCGAAATAACAAGTATTTCTAAGCCACACCCACTTTTACCTCTGGCAAAGTTCCTGGGGCCACTCAGCACCTCGGTGCAGATGCTGCCTCTGTCAGATGACCCCCGGCACCAGGTCGAAGGTTCTTCCCAACACGGGTGGATAGATATATTCTCCCCTTGCAGTAGGAAAGGTCTGTCTAGATAGGGACAATTCGGAGATCCCATTGTCAGTGATAAAACAGACCTTCCCCGAGGTGAGAGACGGAGGGGAAATGTACAGATGGAGAGGGAAATCCGAAGGACCGTGTGGTCCAGGAATGAAATGTTTTCTAAATCGAATGAAGCTCCACGGTGGAAGTGAAGGAGAAAGTCCTTCAGGTGACTTTTCAATGAAAATGAAATGTCTGTTAGTAAGTTACAGAGGTGCGGTGATACCGAGTGGCAGGCTTGTGTCTCATTAATTTCAAACACAGACTTTTATGTGAGGCTATTTGATTATAATTTGATTATCTGACCCTGTAATTAAAGTTTATTGCCAATTTGGAAGCTTGCATGTAAAATGAACTGGTCTTCTTCAAAGCGATATGCAGTCCTTTGGACTCATCGGCTTCTGGTTTTGCATTTAAATGGAAAAGTCGGGCGAGGACGTGACAAACAGGTTGGGGGTCTGATCATTAATCCTGCTAAAGCAATATTCATAAATTCAATTCTGAATCAGTTGGAATACTTTTCTTTTATTAGTTTCTGTGTTATTAAATGAGATTGTTTCTGACTAATATATTTCTGGACTCAAACTGTAGCTCCGAGCTGTTATTCAAATCAAATAACACGCCCCGTACTTGTGCCCCGCACTAATAAATGCCAACTTGTGATACATTTGCAAGAGACTGTCAGCAATATTAAAGGAGGCAATAATGCCACCGAGGTCTCAAAGTGAGCTGATTTTTCTAAGGGCTGATAACTGTCATTTTTCTTCTCTTTTTTTTTAAAAAAAAAATAAAAAACACCAGATATTTAAACCTTTTATTCTTAAATTCAAAAACATGCTTTGATCCCTAAAAATAGATTTCACCAACACTTAAAAGATACACAGACACTTAAAAACACACTGGAATGAGAAAACACACCATCTTGGGGGTCCCAAGTAAGAAATATAGGAAGCTGATTTCAGAGTAGAGTCCAAGTTACATTTAGAAGGAAAAAATTGCTGCTTTGCTTGGGAAATTAACTGGGTCTTTCTTTCCAATACGTAGGTGGGAAGGAGAGGCTGCATTGCTTTTGAAACTAGAAAAATTGTTTACAATTGGCCACTGGGTTCCCTGAGTGAAAAGGGGTCCTCAGAGCCCTCTTTCCTGGCCCCGTTTTACAGACGAGGAAGCTGAGGCTCAGAGAGAAGCCAGCTGGTCAGTGATACAGTGAGGAGGGGGCACATCTCAAATGGAGACCCACTCCTAACACTCCCCCCTGCTTTCTCCGCCATTTTCCCCACCGTCCAGCCAACAACGGGCCCATAAATATTTGTGGAAACTTCATGGGGGCTGGAATCAGAGGCCCGGCTTTTCTCTTCCCTCCCACAAGTCACCTGAACCACGTGACCGCGGCCCACCGATCCAGCTCACACCTGCCCTTCCTTCCCGTTTCGAAAAGGGAGTGAGCCTGGTAAACTGCAAGGTTCGGGTGACTCAGAGGGCTCGCCTTGTAAGATGGAATGCTTCACTGAACTATTTAAAGTCTGTTGTGTGTCTTTCCTAAATAATCACAGTAACGTGGACCTGTACGTTGTTTTGGACAGTTTCCCCAGGATCCCTCTCTGGGAGCCTCAGAGTTCATCCCCCAGACTGACATGTGGGCTCGTTTCTCTCTCCCCCTTTCCTGAGACCACCCCCCCCAACCGCCTCACTGCTGTGTTCACACATTTTCCATCAAGGTGGGCCTCGCTAGGTTTCTGCCTCATCACACGAGCATCACGTGCAGAAACTGCCTCTCCTGCCCCGAGAGGAAGTGGCCCAAGCCCCTTCCTAGAATTCCACAGTCTCCGAGTAGCTGGAGAGAAACGTTAGACACTGCCCTCCACCCCAGCTCCTCTCCCCTCAGTGCGGCCAAGCCCTTGACTATGAACGTGCCCCCGCACCGGCTGGGCCGCCCCCCAGTCTCCCAAGTGCAAGCACTTCCTCGGGCCAGGTGTGCAGGTGCTGACCCGCAGAGCTGACCCCGTGGAGTGCGCCCCGTGGGCCTCAGAGGCAGGTGCCGCCCACTGTGGTTAAGGTCGGGCAGCACGGAGCACGTGCCCCTCTTGAGCACCTGCTGGTGCCTGCCGGCCTTCCCCCTCTTCCCCTCCACCACGGCCCCTCAAAGCCGTCGGTGGGAGAGACCTGCTGACTGACCGCCTCCTTCTGTCCCTTCAGCCCTGCAAGGCTGGCCCAGGAGCAGAGGGCTTCCAGGAAGGAGACAGCATGCCACCCTGCAGGAGAAAGGTGTGTGACTCGGGAGGTGGGGAGCCTGGGGACAGGGACAGGGGTGAGGGGCTGGGGGGTGGTCAGTGAAGCTGAGTCTATTTCAGCACGAGCCTGTTCCCCAGGGGCTTTGCCCTCAGCGGGTCCAGCCCCCTACCTCCCTGCTCTGTGTGCACTGGGGACCCAGACTTGGCCGTGGTGGACATAGCTCAGGCAGGATGTGGCTGGCCTGGTTTTGGTTTTGTACTTTAAAAGGGTCCCTTGCCTGGCGTGGTGCCTGCTGGTGGGCAGGTGTGGCCACCCTGGTGGTGCAAATGCTGGGGCCTCGTTGCCACCTACTTGGGGGTGACCGCCCCAGGCCGCCCCCACTCCCTGCGGCTGTGGCAGGTACTGGCCCCAAGTGTGGATGAGCATGCCAGAGGCCTTTCGTACTGGACCCGGGGTCAGCCTCACCTCAGGGCCGGCCATCAGGTTGTCTCGGGATGACGGGGTCAGGCTTCAGCCTTCCCGTACGTGAGGGGCAGAGGTGCCTCAGGGCCGGGGCCCCAGCCCACTGCTCCCTGACACTGTGGCAGAGGCACGAGGGTGGCAGGGAAAGGCTCCCGGTCGTTCTCCGCTGTCAGGGCCATGACCTTGCTGCTTGGCGAATATGTGGCCTCACGTGCAAGGTGTGTCTGCGTGACACTCACGGTGGTTTGCATCCCTGGCCGTCTTCCGTGTGCTTGCCGGGCCACTGTGTGTCCTTGTGGGTCTGCGAGATGGTCACGGTGGTTTGCGTTCACGTCCCTGGTCGTCTTCTGTGTGCCTGCTGGGCCGCTGTGCGTCCTCGTGGAGAAGTGTCTGTCCAGGTGCGTTTTTCAGCTGGACTGCTTGTCTTCGTGCTGTTGAGTTTTACAAGCTCTTCATCACTTTTGCAGCTGTGTCGTTGGTGGACGTGCCCTCCCATCCTGTGGGCGGTCTTTTCACTTGGTGAATTCAAAGCTGTGCGGTCACACCCTGCCCTCCCTTGTTGTCGCCGGCACAGTTGCACCCCGCAAGAGCACACCCCTTTACAGCGAGTAGCGCTGCATGTCCGCAAGGCTGTGCAGCCACCACCCTGCCCAGTTCCGGAACATTCTCATCACTCCCAAAATCCACCCGCGCCCGGCCTTCTGGGTGGAGGGCAGAGTTCAGGCGGGCACATCACCACGGACGTGGTAGCGATGGGGACCACTGGCCATGTCTGAGCGCTTGCTGTATGCCAGCCCCTGTGCTGTGTGCTTTCCAGAGTCTCGCATTCCGCCTACACCTCCCCCGGAAGGCGGGCTGCCTCCTTGTCTTCCCTTTGCTGCTGAGGGAACGAGGCACCAGCAGATGGAGCGAGCGGCCCTGTGGGGGCACCTGACCCAGGTGGAGTTGTCTGCCCCCCAACTGCTTCCAGTGGGTCTGCCCCCCGTGGGCTTTGGGAAGACCACCTTATGCCTACCACGGCAGCCACTTTTTTCTCCGCTTCCACTCATAAGTTTCTCAAGTTGTGGTGAAACATTCATAACACCAAATCCATCATTTCAGCCATGTCAACATGCAGTGTGGCTCAGCCGTCACCACTGTGCCCCTCGAGAGCATTTCCATCACCCCAAACAGAAACGCTGAACCCGTTAAACTGTAGCCTCCCTCTCCCCCGCCCCACCCCGGAACTTGGGAAACGGCTCTGTCTCTATGAACCAGCGGCTCCTGGGCATCTCCAACAAGCAGAATCTTTCCCTGCCTGTCCCCGTCTGACTTATGTCACTCAGCGTGATGTCCGCAAGGTTCGTTCACGTGGCAGCGTGTGGCGGAGCCCCCTTCCTGGTAAAGGCTGAGCACTACTCTGCGCACTCACCACATCTTAAAGACTCACTCACTGTTGGTGGTCAGTGGGGTTGTTTCTGCCTCTGGGCCGTTGTGAATAATTCTGCCAGGGACAGGCACATGCAGGTGCAGCAGGTGCTTCAAAATGTCATTTTGTTACGGCTTTAATGAAGAATTCCCAGCGGGGCCCCGTCTGTGTGGAGTTGGCAGGTCCTCCCCGTGTCTGCGTGGGTTTTCTCTGGGGACTTCGGTCTCCTTCCACACCCCAAAGGTGTGCAGGTGAGGTGAACTGGCGTGTCTGCATTGTCCCTGTCTGAGGGCGTGTGGGTGTGGGGGGCCCTGTGATGGAGGGGCGCCCTGTGCAGCCTGGGTCCTGCCCTGTGCCCTGCGTTGCCTGGAGAGGCTCCAGCCACCTGCCGCCCTGACCTGGAACACGCAGGTAAGAAGAGAATGATCTCACTTGCTTTTATTCACCTCTCTTCAATGTAGATACAGCTCGCACTCATTTCCATCTTGAATATCCGGAGTGCTGTGGGTCTTTATCTGGAAGTCTGGCGGTGTTCTGTGAACCGTCCTGTAGGAACTTAGCTCGTGCTCACACCAGTCGGCCTTCTGCGAACAGCAGATTGGCTCAGTTACATGGCGTTTCACTCGAGTCCCCCTTTCCAAGGACCCGTTGGTGTGAAGTGAGGACTTTGTGTGAGTGTGAGTGACTTCTCAACCCTTCCGGCCGCACAGAGGGTGGGCTGTGGGGTCACCGGGGGCTCTACATGGACCTTTTGAGGAGCCTTCGTGCTGGTTCCCGCAGTGGCTGCAGTGGCTCCCCCACTCGCCAGGCGTGCACCTTCCTGCCAACACCTCCTGTTCATCGTTGATAATAGCCCTGGTGTGAACTGCAGCTCACTGTGGTTTCGGTGTGTTTCCTTGATGACTGATGACCTTGAGCATGTAGCTCCTTGTGTAGCTGACATTTGTCAAGGTCACCGAGTAGAGAAGAAGTGGCTGTTAGGGACAGAGGGTGACAGGCAGAGGCAAGTGTCTAGGCTGAGTGTGCCCCTTTATTTGCAGGCTCTCTGAGCCCCTGTTCCCAGCCTCGCTGCCTCTGAGTCACCTGGGAGGCTGTGATATGGAAGGTTAGTCACTCTGGAGCCGTGGCCTGAGTGGTCCAGATGGATCAGCCCTGTTGTTTCTGAGGCTCCCCAGGTGGCAGGCGCATGCAGCTGGGCTGAGCCAACTCTGTCAGCGGGCACCACCCACCACCCTCCCCGCTGGTTTACAAAGCCCAGCTTCTCCAAGGCCTTTTTTTGGGGGGGGGCGGGGGGGGGCTGGTAACAGCTTCATTGAGATATCATTCACATACCACATCAGCTTGAGCACATCTTCACACTTCAACAGAAAACCCACACCCTGTAGTCAGCGTCCCTAACCCTCTTCTCCCCACCTCCCCCTGACCACCCCTGGTGACCACTGGTCTCTATCTAGTCCCTGTTCTGGGCGTTTCACATCAAGTCACTGTGTGGACCCTCAAGCCTTTTAGGGCCCCCTCCTGATGCAGTTTTGTCCCATGACAGCGGGGGCTCAGCTCACACTTTTCATGAAAGAAAAAAATATCAGGAAACCCTAAACCACAGGTGGCAAACCCAACCCGGGGTCTCCGGATGCAGAGTCGGGGGGCTGCTCACCCTGTCCAGCTGTCTCCGCACCCCGGACTCTGTCCACCGGCCCCCACGGCCAAGGCCGGGCCAACTTTCTAGCCGGGAAACTCCCTTGTCGGCGCGGGGTTGAACTGGGCCCGTGGGCACGCGCCCGTCCCCGTCCCCATCCCCGTCCCCGCGTGGGCAGCCCCGCCACGTGGCCGGCCGCCGGCTAGCTCCTGTCCCGGCACGTTCAGGGCCCGGCAGCCCCCCGTCCGTCAGAGCCGCGCCGAGGGCAGAATCGGAGCGGACGGGCCCCGGGCTGCTCACGGGGGAGCCATTAGCGGGGCCACGGCCGGGCCTCCGGGGCGCCCCGAAACCGCCTGGGGGGTGGGGGGACCGCGGGGCGCGCGCGCTCGCCGGCCAGCCTCCCCGCCTGAAATGCTCTTTTTAAAATCATATTTTTCTCGAGTATTCAAATATTTCTCACTTACTTTCCCGAGTCCGTTATTGGCATAAAGGTTGCAGCTCAGGCAGCTTAACTGTTATGTGGGGTGACCTTTAGTTTTAATATTAATATATTATCGTCGAGTCTCTGCGAGTCACGGATGCAATTTCGGCGTCCACAGGAAATGCCACGCGCTGAGCCCGCGGCAAGTCCCCCCTCACGGCCCCGCCCGGGCCTCCCCGAAGCTGCGAACCCGGGAAATTAATATGCGTCATCCCGGCGCCCCTTTATTTACTCAGAGAGGGTGGCCCGGCCGCTTTATCAAGAGTAACATCACCGAGAGCTTTGCTGCGAGCTGCTTCATCACATGCAGCGCCGCGCTGGCTCGGCACTTGTCAGTGTCAATCAAATCGCAATAATACGCAGATGATTTGCTCATTTGGTTTAATAAAATCTTTCTGCTTATTTGCGCTGCCTCCATTACACCGCATAATTGCCGGGCGGCGGCGGCGGCAGGCAGCCCGTTGCCTGGGGGATGAGGGGGCCGGCGGCTGGAGGGCTCGTCTCGGCGCCTCTGTCGCTCCCCAGTCAGTCATCTCCCTAAAATTAATATTGTATTCGAGCCCGGCCCTGCTATCCCTATGCAGGCTAACATTGTTATTACTTATTATTTGGATGTGAAGTCATTTATTTTTAGTTTCATGTCCAAGCTGTCAGGCTAAATCTCATTGTGAAGTGCCACGTGCAATTTCCAGCTGCCATTTAAAACCAGATTCAAACTCTAAGTCCTAGAGTGAGCGCGTTCAAAGGACCGGCCTGACAGGGGGTGCGGCCAGGCGCCCCGACTTCCCTGCAAGTCGAAGGGGCTCCCGGTGGCTGTTTTTGTGGGGCCGAGGGCACCTGGCCTTAGTGCTTCTCGGTCCCCTGGATGGGGGCCGGACCCTCGGAGAGAAGCGGGTGGGCCCACGGCCAGGTGAGGCAGGCGTGGAGAAGGCTGGGTGGGAAACTTGGTGTCGGGCCTGGGGGCAGCTGTCTCACCTCCCAGGAGGCAAGGTCTGCTCAGGGCGGCCGGGACAAGCCACCACTAACGTGGAAGCTGTTTGTGGCTGGGCTCCGGTGCTGCCACAAGGGGGCCAGGCTTTGTGGGGCACGGAGAGGGGCAGCGGTGAACCAGGGCCCGCGCCCCTGTGCCCGCACCCAGCCCAGGGCAACCTTCGGTGGGAGCAGACCCTCAGCTGGCAGCCTCACAGGCACCCCCTGAGCCCACGCTTCGTCAGTGTCCGAGAAGCCACCAGCTGGTGGGGGGGTGCATCACGCTTGTGCTGCCAATGGAGAAAGGTGCTGAGACCCAAGGAGGCGGGTATGGGGAGGCTCAGGGAGCACCAGGTGGAGCCCCAAGTGGGGTGACGGGGGAGCTAAAAGAAGGGGCTTTGCCCAGGGTGGCCCCAGAACAAGTGGGTGCTGGGAAGACGAGGCAGCGCCCATCAGTAGCTCTGGGAGCACAGCCCTGTCGCCCGGTTGCCCCCGGAACCTGGGCTTTCTTTGCTGTCCGAGCAGCACCAGTGTCCGGGGACGGCAGTCACAGGTCAACCCCAGGAAGCGCTGAGGTCATGACCCTAGCTGGTTGGCCAGTTTGCTGGTTTGCCGCCTGCCCACCCACACTGCTGGGCCACCCCAGACACGCCGGCCGCTGCGGTGACGCGTGAAAGGGGTCTGCAGGTTCCAACCCACACTGCAGGGCGACCAGGAGCAGAGAGTTCAAGTCCCATCTTCTGGTCTTCCTCGTAGCTGGTCCCTCTCATCTCGAGGATTAAAAGGCCTTAGTTCTGAGCGCACACTTTGTCTGCAGTGCTCGCGCAAGCTCCGATGGCAGAACCGGCGTGGGTGCCGGGCAGGGCTGAAGGCAGCTGTCCCTGGCAGGGCTGGGAGTGTGTGGGGGCTTCTCTGGGCCCCGCCCCTCCCCTCCTTCCCAAGGCAAGGGACTGGCGTTCTTTCTACAGATCACAGACCTCTTGAGCTGGGGCGAGGAGGGGATGTACTTCAAGGGGCTTCTAGTCCGGTCCCTCCATCCTGCCTGAGCACATCCCAAGTGGCGGGTCTTTGCGGGTGAGTCACGCAGGCACCCAGTGTCATGGGCAGGCACACAGCATGACGAGCAGAGGTACAATTCAATGCCATCACCGAGCCTCTGAGGACGAGGTCTCCGTCGAGGATGTAATGCACACTCCAGGTGTGGCTGGCCGCTGCCAGGAGCGCCGACAAGCAGCTGAGTCATTCACTCAACAAACACTGAGTGAGCCTCTGCTGCATGCCAGGCCCTGTTCTAAGTGCTGGGGACAACGTCCCTGCCCTCGTGGAGCGGACGGCAAAGGGAGGGAGACTGATACCTGACACACGAGCAGAGCGCCTGGTTTGTTTGCTGGAGCCACACAAGCAAGGGGAGAGTGGCGGGCAGCACGGACAGGAGGCCGTGGGGGGTCTGGCAGTCACTGCAGAGACGCTGGGTCTGACCGTGGGGGCCGTGGGGAGTTTTGAACCAGGCGAGACCGGCGCTCGGGCAGGCTTCCACAGGGCCCCGCTGGCTGTGTGCGCAGGGCAGACGGGGAGGGGCCGGTGAGGAGGTCCGACAGTAACCCAGGGGAGCCACATGGGAGCGGGCTAGGTAGTGAGAAGCGGTTGGATTCGGGATGTGGTGGAAGCGAGGGTGCCCCATTTGCCGGGGTGACTCCAAGGTTCTGACCACTGAGGGCAGCTGCGGCCAGTGGAGGACAAGTGGGGCACGGCAGGTGGCCACGGAGCCGGAGGTGACCGCGTCCTGGGGAAGATGCTGAGTAAGCAGCGGGTGACAGGAGTTGAGATTTCTTGGAGAGGGCAGGCTGGAGACTCAGGTCGGGAGCCGTCGGTCTGTAGGCTGGATGGGGTGACCCCGCGAGGGGGTGTGGACAGGAAAGAGAGGAGGTCCCCGCTGAGGCCAGGGACGTGGGGGAGCCAGCCAAGGCGCCAGCAGCAGGTTGGACGCCGCTGGGGTAGGAGTTGCTCCCCTTCTCGGTCAAATTTTAAGCAGTGTTTCTCTTCCTCTCTCTCCCCCTTCCTCCCCAACTCTTTAAAATAAATTAATTCACAAAGTTAAAATAAAATTATCGGGGCTGCTGTGTGGCCCTTTCTGGGTCCTTCAAATCACAGTGCTTCCAGGCCCACCTCCCCTTCCTGCTGGGGTGCCCAGGTCTTCATTTATTTCCACAGTGGGCTGGGCCTCTTTTTGAGGCTGATTCATTCTGGTGCCCAAGTGGCTTCTCTTTAAGTCCCCCTGGTCTTGCGCGTAGCAAGTCTCACCATGTCACTCTCATGGACCTCCCTTCCCCTCTGCTCCTGAGGCTTCGGGAACCCAGGCCTCTAAACATCGGCCGACTGCGTCTGTGATTGGAGTGTCCTGCCTGGGGACAGAGGGGCCCGTTTCTTCTTCATTTCCAAGCAGGTTCCATGTCTAATGTCAGGGCAGCGAGAAAAGTGTAAACAATTTTACGATGTTTCGCCATCCTTAAAATTCTGAAATTACTTTGGTCTTTGTTGGCCAGCAAAGAAATTAATTTTCGGTGGAAGGAACATCATGGGTAATGCCTTTCATTCTGGCCTGGCCTCGTCCCACGGCACGGTGACCGAGGTGCCTGCCTGTGGCCCCGGAGGCCAGGGCCGCACTGATCAGAAATGGTCTACCAGGCTTGCAGGCATCGATTTCTTCAGGGCCGTCTGACACAGCTGATCGTATTTTATTTGCCCAAATATTCTCTCTCAAATTGGTTTTTCAGAAAGTTTTTAATCCAGGTTTATTCACCTGGCTAGTCCATTTATCTTCAGTTCCAAGCTGTGAAGCCGAGAGCACCCTCTGGGGTGAACTGTGAAAGCGGAGAGTCCCTCTCGGCGCTGGCCCCTCGTGCCCCCACACACATGCACACACGCAGGCCCCACGCCCCACCCTCCACGTACCCCGCCAGCCAGCAGCTAACCAGCAGTGAGACGGGGACCGCAGATTGCCTCCCCAGGCCTTCAGGTCTCCTGCGAACTCGGAGGAGGGGCCGTTTCATCCTTCAAGCCCTTTCTGGCTGGGCTCCTTAGAGTCAGAGCTGAGAGCTGGAAGGGCGGAGGGAACCCGCCTCCTCACCTCGCGTGGGGAAGCTGAGGCCCTTCCTGCCAGAGCAGTGACAGTGACTGGGGTGGCTTCCGGGCCACACCTGCAGTCCCCTCCCCTGGGGCTCTTCTCCTGTCTTTCTCAGGAACAGAAAGACTGTGGCAGAGGCAGAGGCCTTTGTCCGGGGCCACCTTGGCAGGGGTCCTCCCGGTATTGCTGGAACTGGGGAAGGGAGGGGCTAGGGGGACTAGGTGGGGAGACTCGAATGGTGACCCGTGTGGAGGGAGGCGGCTGTGCGCCCTCGTGAAGGGTGTCACCAAGGGGGAAGGTGAGGCATGAACTCCGACCCTGCGGGGCCCCTGGAAGTGCGGGGGCATGGGGACATGCGTGGGGCTCCAGGAACCAGACGGGGTGGAGCCACAGCGCAAGGTCGGCCTAACCCATGTCAATCGGCTGCACGAGCGAGGTGAACCCTGTGCACCTATGGCCAGCGGTCCGCGCTGCGAAGTGAACACCGCCCAGCCAAGGCAGCACCGGAGCCGAGTCTCGCAGGATGCGTTCACGGCCCTCTGCCTGTGGAGGTGGTACCAAACCCCAGGGATTAAGTTCCGCCAAAAATGCACGAGCCGGGTTTGCAGTAAAGAAAGGCATTGATCAGTTTATTAGAATCAGCCAGTTGGGAGGCGGACCAGCCCGAGCTCTGGAAGAATTGCCTCCGTGGCCTGCGGGTAACAGAATCGATAGAGCAAAATCACAAAAATCACAAGAGTAGGGGGTTGGGGGTCGTGCTGGGAGCTGATTGGTCAGAAGTGAGCAAAGGGTGAGAAATCATATCTTTAGGGCTTGAGAAAGAATGCTGAGGTCTTGGGCGCTTAGCTGGGAACTGATTGGTCAGAGGTGAGCAAAAGGTAAGAAATCATCTTTAGGGCTTCAGGAGAAAAAACGCTGAGATCTTGCATGCTTAGCTGGGAGCTGATTGGTCAGGGGTGAGCAAAAGGGAAGAAATCATATCTTTAGGGCTGCAGGAGAAAGAATTCCAAGGTCAGCTTCTGGGGCCAGAACTGGTGTCAAGGAGCAGTGGCCGGGATCATCCGTCTTAGGCTCAGGAGCTGAAACATAGTTCAGATTGAGACGTTATCGTTAGCCTGCCTGGGGTGGGAACCCGGGCCCTCTGTCGGGACCTGGCTACTGCCTTCTGCAGTGAGCGTCTTGCACATCTGGTGGAGGTGCCAGAAGAGCAGGGAAATGAACACAATGCACAGACGGCCACAGCTGATGGACAGGCTTGGCCGGGCTGTCCTCCTGCTTTTGTGAGTCGTGTTGCAAATACCGACGGTGGCCCTCGGCTGCGGGATTGAGGGTGCCCAGTGACAATGGCCACACGTGGCCCTTCTGAACAAATGAGAGGCCCCAGGTGCCTTCAGGAGCCACCAGCCAAACCCAGGGGACTGGAGGGGAGAGTGTCTCCTAATCGAAAAGAGGCCTCTTTCGTGTCCTGGGTTTCTCGCCAGTCAAAATTCACCCATCAGATTATTCAAGGGGCCATGGGGGCCTGCACCTCTGGTGCCTCTTATCCCCGTGACAGAGCCCAGCAGGGCCGTCCAAGGGCCTGTTACGCTTCTGACCAGATTGCAAGCTTTTTGAAGTCAAATGCTGCTATACCTACTCTTTAACCCTCAAAGGAAGAGGACGTTTTCCAGGGTTTCCTCCACGTTTCTAGGTTCGTTTCCTCCGTTCCACCAACCAAACACATACAGACTGATAAATCGCCCAGAATTGCTGGTAGGTGCTCAGTCTTTGGGCTGCTTGGCGGGGATCGCCAACCGGGAGCCTGGGGGCCACTTTTGGCCATGGTGCTTCTGACTGTGTAGTTTTGGAAGCAACATAAGGAGGCAGGCATGCGGCCTGGCCACGGCACACCAGAAGTCCTAGGTCTATGATCGGCTCCTATTAGGCTTGGTTCACACAGTCACATTCTCTCCCAGCCCATTTGCCTGGAGCCCATGGCTTAGGGAATTCTGTTAATACATCGTGAGCAAAGACGGGTCACAGAATCCATGCAGACACCTGCCGGGGCCCAGTTCCACCTGTGGAGAGGCAGTGACTGTGCAGAGTTTGGCTTTTCATTGGGTCATTTCCTGTTTTCTTGGCATCTGTGATTCTGTGAAGTGGTGGTCCCGGCACCCCCCACCCCCTTACAGCCCCAGGCAGCCGATGTGCTGGAGCCTGGCCTGCTGGGAGCAGGCCGCTCAGGGAGACAGGAAGAACTTGGTCTCGCCGAAGGTGATGTCCAAGGAGGAGTCACCCAGTCTCTTGGCCCCAAGACTTCTACCAGAGGCCGAAACTCCAGGGTGCAGACTCCTTAGGCTAATTTGCATCACGTGGCAGCCCTTGACCCGGTGGGGTGGTGCAGAGTGGAAGGAAATGGAAGCTTCTGATTGGTCAGACCCGGCTCTCTTGGAGCTGAGGCTGAGGCTGAGGCTTGGACCCTGGAAGTCACGCTGAGTGCAGTGAGCCAGAACTGGAGAGTTTACTCCACGTGGAATCTGAAATGGCCCAACTCGTGACTCGCAGAAGCAGAGAGGAGAAGGGTGGTTTCCAGGGGCCAGGGAGGGGCAAGCGGGAGGTGTCGGTCAAGGGTGCAGAGAGTCTGCTCCTCAAGATGCCCGCGTCCTGCAGGGCCCTGTGCGCACGGCCCCTGCAGCCAGCAGCACAGTGCGGTTTTAAGTAAAATCTGCAAATGCGAACATTGGCTAGAAGGGCAAGTCCTACGGTAAGTGTCCCCACCACAAACAACAGTGTGGGAGGAGACTTCTGGAGGTGACCGCTGTGTTTGTGGCCTGGGCTGTGGTGCCAGTTTCACGGGCACATACTGATCTCCAAACTCCGGGTGTACACATTAACTAGGTACAGCCTTTTATCTGTCAATCACACCCCAATACTGGTTTTTGTTGTTTTTTTAGGGAAACGATTTAACATAAAAAAGAGAGATCACAGAACTACATTTGCCTCGTATGTGGTCATGGAAATGTTACGGTTAATGTACCAATTTCTTCCCCAATATAATGAAATCCTACAATGAAAAAACAAATCCAGCTCCTCACAATTATGTCTTGGCTAGCTAACCATATCATCATTTTAAAGTGAAATACATGTGTTGCAAAAATAACTGTGTTTTGGCAATGGCAGTGTTTCGGTGTCAGCAGAGATTGGGCACATTTCTTTACCGCATTTGAGAACAAACTAATTGGCCGTACCACTTGCCCTGTGTCAGCATCAGAGGCCCACAGTGTGACCGATGCCATGTATTGATGGGGAAAGGCTGAAGTGGTGAGAAAGGGAAATGGGGCAGGGGTCCCAGGCCGAGGGAACAGCAAGTGCAAAGGCCCTGAGGCAGGAGCGTGCTGGGAATGTTCTGGGAACTGCCCAGTCCTTGGAGGCTAGAGTAGAGTGAGGGGGGTAAATGTGCCAGGGGATGAAGTCAGAGAGGGAGTGGGGACGGGCGAGTGGGTAGCAGCAGCTAGGTCACCGGGGACCTTATTGTCCTTTAGTCTGCATGAGATGGGAACCGTTGGAGGGCCCAAGCAGAGCACGGCATGCCTTGATTTGAGGCTTCCTGTGCTCACTCTCACCATTGTATTAAGAACAGACTAAGGGGAGGCAGGGGAAGCCAGAGCCCAGCCAGGAGGCTGGTACTGTTGTCCAGGTGAGGGGTCAGAGGTCGTCTGGTCACAGTGGAGGCAGATGAACGCCTTGGGATCATCTGTTTTTCAACATAATC
>VMDR010004389.1:0-60640 GCA_007922815.1 Macrotus californicus | reverse complement strand
GAAGTGAGGAGCGTGAGAAAGAGAACCACCTTCTACTTTGTATTTAATAAGGGGGGACTTAGAAACCTACATTGATATTACCTTTGAATTCTCATGAGATCAGAAAACAGTTCTCATGGATATTTACAAATTGTTTGCATTACTGTGAGATAAAGCTACTCAACTCCCAGAATCTTCAAAGTTTGAGACACAACAAAATGACGATACAGAGGAAGGGATCAAAAAGACAAAAATAATTTTCAAAGTCCAGGCCAACTTGAAAAAAACTTTAGAAGTAAAAATCATAGTCATTGAAGAGGGTGGGTGGACACGGAAGAGGCTATAAGGGGGATAAATGGTAATGGAAAAAGTACAATAAAAAATAAACTATTGCCCTGGCTGGTGTGGCTCAATGGATTGAGTGCTGGCCTGTGAACCACACTGTCAGCGGTTCAATTCCCAGTCACAGCACATGCCCTGGTTGTGGGCCAGGTGCCCAGGAGGGGGCGTGTGAGAGGCAACCACACACTGATGTTTCTCTCCCCTCTTCCTCTCTCCCTTCCCCTTCTCTCTAAAAACAAATGAATAAAATATTTTTTAAAAACACTTAAAAATACATAGTTGCCCTGGCTGGTGTGGCTCAGTGGACTGAGCAATGGTCTGTGAACTGAAAGGTCGCCAGTTGAATTCCTAAGTCAGGGCACATGCCCTGATTGTGGGCCAGGTCCCCAGTTGGGGGCGTGTGAGAGGCAACCAATTGATATTTCTCTCACACATCCATGTTTCTCCCCTTCTCTTTCTCCCTCCCTTCCCCTCCCTCTGAAAATAAATAAATAAAATCTTTAAAAAAATTAAAAATAAAAAACACAGTCATTGAAACAAAAATCTCAACAGATGGATTCAGTCACAAAGAGATGCCATCAAAGAATGAGTTACCTGAAGGTGGTGCCTTGGAAATTACCTCCTGCCCTGTTCCCCTTCTTCGCTGATGATGTTGCTTCCTCCCCTGAAAAACTGCAGCAGCCCCTCCTCAAAGATCCGGACTCTGGCTCTTCGAAGCCCCTCATCCTGGCTTCTAGGCTTCCAATGACACCAACCCCTCCCCTCTTCCCCTCGCTTAGGGGCGGCAGCTTCTTCCTGTATTGTCTGTTACTTCCGTAACCCTTTAGCACTTCATCCCTGTAACCTGAGTAACCAGCCCCTTATATTCAAGTTCTGGTTCCTTTGCTCTTTGCTTAAGTCACAGTGTGGCAAGCAGAGAACTCCAGTGACAGCCCTAAAGATTCCCTTACTTCCTGTATCTGCAGGGCTGACAGTGCTGAAAATCAAACATTTAATTGTGTGTGTGACAGAATCCCAATGTCATTTGAATTCCCAGCCTCTCTGTGTTTCTCATGTGAAAGGTAGGGCAGTGGTTGGAGAAGCAGGGCCCTGAAACCTGGAACTGGGACATCTGCTTGAAGATGACCACTGGGAGCCCCCGGTCCCTCTAAGCCTCCCTTGCTGATGTAAGTAGCCTGCCCTCTGGTGTCTGGGGGACTGGTATTTCATTGTGAGAGGACTGTGTCATTACCTCACTTGGGCAGGTGACTTGCAAGGGGACCTATTGTCCTTAAGACCCACTGCAACCATCCCCTGTTGACATTAGACCCATTACGAGTGTCAAACACCCACATGTGCCATGGGACAGACACAAAGTCTAACTCAGGAGGAAATAGCTCACACATAAAGAAAAATTCCCATGACTTGATTGGTACCTACCAGCTGTGGGTGTGGATCTTCAGGGTGTTAGACTAAGGAAGTGAGCTGTAACACTTGCTGAGTCTGGACTCACTGACAGGGGTACACTTACTAAGTCCCCAGTTCGGACGTGTTAGTGTGTGCAGCTGGTGGGAAGCCCAGCATCTTACTTGGTTGGCTGGCTGCAACCTGGACACACCCGTGGCCTGCAGTTCATGGGTTTTCATGCCAGAGCTGTCCTGGCATGAGATGGAGAAAGGAATGCAAAGGCTCAGGAAGAGAGGAATTTTGGAGTAGATTTATCCCATTCCATCTGAACACTCCATTGCCCAACTGTGTTCCACGGAAAGGCCCAGAAGCAGCTCTTTTCAGTGAGGCATTGAAAGCCATTAGAGGGGGGCCACCTGTGTCTTTGAAAAGCTCTGAAAAGACCACAGTGTCTCTAGAAAAGAGACAGGCAGCCTTCTACAGCACTGCTTTATGTATATAACCCTAAATGCTCTAGGTCTGGGAACCGAACCCCTGACTTGAGTTGCCACTGTAGAGGGTCACAGCCTCCAACCCAGTTCCCAGACCCAAAGCCCCCAGGTGGAAGGTGAGGCTGGGTCCCCTTGGGAAGGCCTCTGCACCACGGCTTGACCTGCACATCACGAATGTTTCCAAGCCTTCCCAAAGGGACCTGCAGCCGTTTACTAAAGTGACAGGTTATCCTGAGAAGAACAGGCATGCTTGAGCAGATTCCCTCCCTTGGGGGACACCAGTCAAGTGACACTGAGAAGACTTTGTTACTTCCTGACTTCCCCACCTCCAGAAGCTGGGACAGACACCTGTGGTGGACAGCACATTTCCGGGTGACTGGCCCCAGCTCTCCCCACTTCTCTCTGGATACTAGGCTCCTGTGTATGTGTGTGTGTGGGGGGGGGCGGGTGGTGAATCTATGCTTTAGAGAGAACCATCCAGGCACACTCAGGAGGCACTGGAACTAGTGGGCTCAGCAAGGAGTGTGTGTGGGGGGGGCGGGGGGGTGCACATTCTGGGCCCTGGGAGAGTGGAAGCTGCTCTCAGAAGGCTGGACTGGGCGGGGCCGGAGACAGTGACCGTGCCCTTTGCCACACGGGGTCACAGCCTTCTTTCTTCCCTTCTCCAAGTCACCATGGGGAGCACAACGTCTTTTTTTCTCTGCCTGGACAGGGTGGGCAGAGCGGGCCCAACGGTGCTGGTGCTCACAGGGTCTCCTGGGACCTGGATTTCGGTGGCAGTTTCTCCTTGGCCTTACTTTCGCGAGAGGGCGCAAGCCACGACCCGGGTCTCGGGGCAACAAACCCCTGCAGCAGAGCTCACAGCAAAGCCAGCTGCAGAGTCTTAGGTTACGGTGGGGGGTGGGGCCCTGGTGGCCGACCTCTGGCTCCGGCCTCCCCATCGACAAAGGAATGCACGCTCCAGCATGGCGCGTCCCCTGCGGGTCCTGGAGCCCAGAGGGAGACACGGAGGGCATGTTTTGGGCAAGACGAACCCCCGGAACACATGCGCAGCCGCCGTGGGTCCCATTCTGGGGTACTTTACTTTTTTCAACTCTAGGAATATAAGTCTTTACTAGTTACAGCAAAGCCTCGGGCCGAGTTCCACGCCCAAGATGGCCAGTTGGAAGAGGGTTTCTCGTGCTGATGTGGCTAGCCCCCATTCGCCAGCTGTCCGCCGCGATCAGATGCTCCGCCGCTTTCCCGTTCTGCGCATGTTTTCGGCTGCCGGCACGCAGGCGCAGAGCGTCATTGCCTCTATGCTCTGCAAGTCTGACAGAGCGTCCACTCACCCTCGCCGGGACTCTATGGTTCCTACGCGCGAAGAGAGACGGCCTATATAAGGCATGCGCAGGCGTAGGAGCGCCTCTTTTCCTTCAGCGTGGTGAGTAGTGGTGACTGTCGACTCCTCCTGGGCCCTTGCCATTTCTTTCCCTTGGTTCGTGCCCTGTCTTTGTCTTCTGTTCCGACTTTTTGTGTTTTGTTGCAGCCAGTGAAGATCCTGGTGTCGCCATGGGCCGCCGCCCAGCCCGGTGGTGAGTATTGAATCTACACTAAGGGATAACTGCGTTTGGCCACTGAAAGCGATCGTGGGGTGGAGCCTCCCTAGGGTAGCTTTTCTATTTTGGGAACAGACTTTACGTTTTCCCCAATGCTTTCCGGGTCGCTTTCGGTCTTTGTTTACATAATGTGATTATTTAACTCGAAACGTGATGCCGCCCTTTAAGCGTTTCCACAATTTAGTTGGGGTGTTACTGACCCTGTATTGTATTTCTGAGGCAGTTTCAGGACGGAAGCGACATCTTCCTTGCCTCCCGCTCATTGTCCTGGAAATTCGCCGCCTTTTCAGGCTCCCTGCCCTCTGGGCCTTTGTGTCCTATCTCCGTCTTATTTCCGGCTACGTGCTGTGTGGGCTCAGAATTCTTGTGTGGCCTGCAGGGGGCGCCGGGAGCCCTTCACGTGGCTCGGAGGCGAAATGCCGCGTGCCCAAAAGTCTAGGTGGATGGCATGAACTTGACTACTCTTCTGCCCCAAATTTGTAGTATACAGTGTGTGCAAGTGAGGTGTTTGTTTTTAACTGAGAAAGTCCGTTTCAAAGCGCTGGCCTTATACGAAGTTTAAAACGTAATGATATTTTTGCCTTTATGTTCCTAACATGGTTGTCCTCTAACTTTTGACCACCTATTAGTGACTATATCTTTTTTTAGAGCCATTTTCTAGATTTACTTGTGTCGCCCCACTCCCTTCCCAGCCCTCCTTTGGTCTAAACTTCGAGGGACCACTGGAAGTCCCTGTAGTTGAGTTCACTTGTAAATCCCTGAAAAAACCTGCCTTTCCCCCCCCCCCCTGCAGTTACCGGTATTGTAAGAACAAGCCGTACCCAAAGTCTCGCTTCTGCCGAGGTGTCCCTGGTAAGTTGTGGAGCAGCTCCCCAGCTGGTTTGGCTGCACTGACTCAGTTGTCTGTGGCATTCCACACACAACTTAACCAAGCTTTTTTCAGATGCCAAGATCCGCATCTTTGACCTGGGCCGGAAAAAGGCAAAAGTGGACGAGTTCCCACTCTGCGGCCACATGGTGTCAGATGAATATGAGCAGCTGTCCTCCGAAGGTGAGGTTCAGGATTCCTTGTTAATCGTGCCTATATCTGTGCGCTCCCCCAGCCCAATCTGGAGCACGCTGTACTGGAATTATAATTGTGAGCCTCTGAAACTCACCCAGGCAGTACTGATGTCCCCTGAGAGCCAGGGAGGACCATGGTAAGTGCTTCTGTGCTGTCCTCACTCTGCTGCCTTCCTTCCCCTCACCTAGCCCTGGAGGCTGCCCGTATTTGTGCCAACAAGTACATGGTGAAAAGCTGTGGCAAAGATGGCTTTCACATCCGTGTGCGTCTCCACCCCTTCCACGTCATCCGCATCAACAAGATGTTGTCCTGTGCTGGAGCTGACAGGTGAGTTGGGTCCTGGGTATATAAAAGACTCAGCCACCAAATTGCTGGCAAGATTTCAGTGCATGCTAATTCTTCTACCACTCCATAAATGAATACAACTGACCCCCAGAAACAAATACCAAGACTAAGTCTTTGCAGCCTCTAGGTGGCAGGTGGAGGAAGTAGCTTTGAACTTGATGACAGCCATCTGCCAGCAAGCACATTACTGGGACAGCTTTCAGATGAGCCCAGTGGCACCTTGGCAGGGATTCTGGTTTTTCTGTTTTGGGGTTCGCTGCAGCCAATTAAGCCGACCGAGCTCTTTTACCCGTGGGGGCCCGGTGTGCAATGTCTGCAAACAGTAGCATCCTTGGTAGTGTATGCCGCCTGTTACTAGTATGGGTTGCCTTAAGGGACCTTGGATACAGCCATTTCTGGTGCACACTCCTATCTGACCTCATGTTCTCCCCAATCTAGGCTCCAGACGGGTATGCGAGGTGCCTTTGGAAAGCCCCAGGGCACCGTGGCCAGGGTCCATATTGGCCAAGTCATTATGTCCATCCGCACCAAGCTGCAGAACAAGGAGCATGTGATTGAGGCACTACGCAGAGCCAAGTTCAAGTTCCCTGGCCGTCAGAAGGTAAGTAGTGCTGTGGCCTTGTTCCTGCCTTTACTTGCCCCAGTCCCCAAGTATCTTGATTTAATGTTTTGTTTTTCCCTAGATCCACATCTCCAAGAAGTGGGGCTTTACTAAGTTTAATGCGGATGAATTTGAAGACATGGTGGCTGAAAAGCGGCTCATCCCAGATGGCTGTGGGGTCAAGTACATCCCTAATCGTGGTCCCCTGGAAAAATGGCGGGTTCTGCACTCATAAATCTCTGCTTCTACCTTAACATCCATCAATAAATCCTACTTCCTGTCCATGTCTTTGCATCTGAATTCATGGGGGCAGGGGAGCCTCTGGGAACCCCAGGGTCACTGTCTTTTGTTTTCCAAAAAAGGCCAACAATGTGTCAGAGCTGGTGAACAAACAAACCCAAACAGCAACCTAGTTGGGACATTGACTTTGGATTTGCCTAGATCAGAGGCTGTAGATTCAGAAGCCCAGGCCATGGTTAGTCCTAATGCAAGCGCTGCCTTGGTCAAGTGCCCTTCCCTGGGTGACGAAAAAGGGTTTGTGACTTAAGGCTACCCTTGGGCTGCTATGGAATCTTTGTCCACAGGTCCTGATCCTGCAGCAGCATGGACTGCGGAGAGTTGAAAGTATCTGGGCATGGCCCCAGTTAACCCCTGTGAAGTCCACAGGACTTGGCGACAGGACACTTTTGAGCAAATACTGCAGCCCCAACGCATAAATTTGATTGTAACTTGCACTTAATGGCTTTGATGCCTTGCTGAGGCTGTTTTTACTGAGCTCTTTCCTCAAGAATGGAGTGGTCCTCAAGTTAGCTAGGACCCTTGGGTCCTTTTTGGGCAACCTGTTCATGCCCTCACACTTAGTGTGAGACTGTTACTAACACGTCCGTAGAAATCTCTGCTTGTTCCATTTGCCGACATGTAATATCAGGATGCAGAAACCATTAATATGACAGCTTCACAAAGCACATCACTTTAAAAGATTAAGAATTTCTTAGCAATTATCACTATTAACAGTTACATGATAGGTGGTTCGTGCATTTGTGCATCTGTAGTCTTGGTAACCAGGTTCCCTGGGGCCACACCGGCCATAGGAATGTGCCAACGTGGGTTGACTGCAGCTGTTAGGGCCGTTTGTGGCTATTTTCATTAGATTATGACAGTTTATGTCAGCCACGGTTCACTTGTGTGTGAACTAATCTCCATCCAATAAAGATTTTAGTTTTTTTGTGGGGGAAGGGAGGAAAACCATCAATGTGTGAGACATTGGTCAGTTTCCCTGACTGGGAATCAAACCAGCAACCTACTGGTTCACAGGCTGGTGCTCAATCCACTGAGCCACACCAGCCAGGGCTCCACCTTTTAAAAATATTTTTAGAGGGGAAGAGAGGGAGGGAAACATCAATGGTTGCCTCTTGCATGCTGCACACCAGGGAACCTGGCCTGCAACCCAGGTATGTGCCCCAACCGGGAATTGAACCAGCAACCTGTTGATTCGCAGTCCAGCGTTCAGTCCACTGAGCCACACCAGCTGGGGCTCCGTGTTGTTTTTTAAAAGGTTTTATTTATTCGCCCATAGAGTTAGGGAAAGGGAGAGAAACATCCGCAGTTTGCCTCCCACATGTCCCCAACCAGGAACCTGGCCCAAGACTCAGGTGTGTGCCCTGACTGGGAATCGAACCAGTGACCCTTCAGTTCACAGGCTGAGGCTCAACCCGCCAAGCCACACCAGATAGGGTTCCATTCTTCTCTCCACTGGCATCTTAATACTGACTCATATGAGTCCCATGTGCAATAAAGGTGGTCCATTGATATATCTGCTATGCACATGTGTCCCTGTAATGTAGCTTTTTGTCCTCAGTGTGTATATGTTTTCTTTTTGTCATTTTTCATAGGTTGTGATTCCCTTTTCTGAGCCCTTTTCCCCTCCCTCAGCCCTGGAGCCTGCTTGCTTTCCCCGAGCCCCCTCCTAGCACTACCTAGGGGAAGAGTGCCATGGCTCCAGCCTCAGGGTCCTCTAACACGTTCTAATGCCAGGCACAGGCTTAACCAAAGGACCCAAACCAGTCAATAAGGTAGGGCTGGGGATGGAGGAGGAGTTGCAGTTGAAGCCCCTCAGGAGTTGCTTTGGCCTCAGGGCAGATGGACAGGAGAGGCTGGGGTTTAGTCCTAAAGACAATGTCACCACAACTGTGTGCAGCAGGCACCGGGTCAGGATGAGGTTCAGGCCATCAAGCCCAGCTTGGCGGCAGGAGTGGCGGCAGCACCAGCAGCAGTGATGACACCAACAGAGCGGCTAGACTGAGGGGCTGGATCTTGTGTGCTGCCCTGCTCAGCTCCACCTCCACAGGGTAGTGGTCACTGATGTTGAGGGCCTGGGGATGCACAGAGGGACAAAGTGTCAGAACTGAGCAGCTTCCCTGTGACCAGTTTGTGCCTCAGCTCTTTACCTCCTCCTCAGTGAGGTGGAACACCCTGGGGAAGTCGAAGGCTGCTGCCGTGTGTAGTAGGCTCCGGCAGCGCTCTCCATGCAGCACTATGCGGTCGTAGGCACAGTGGGTGCTGGCCCGCACCGTGGTGTCCTCCTCATCGGCAATTGCCCAGTAGAAGTCAGCCTGAGTCCGCAGTACCAGCTCACCCAGGCGCTTTTTTGTCAGTGAAGCACAGTCAGCATTGAAGTCCCCAAGCAGGATCATGTCCTGGAGAAGGGGACAGCTGTCAGGCCCGGTCACTCTGCCATCCAGTTCCCATCTCTATGATGCAATCTGCCCAGCCCTACCTTGCTCTGCCAGCGCTGGGAGACATCCAGAAACACATCGTACAGGGCGTTCAGCTCCTTCTCTACAGCCTTCGGAGTGGTGTGTAGGGGGACCAACACCAAGCTGGGAAGGACTAGCAAGGCCCCAGGGACGGAGGGCTCCCACCCACTCCTGGCTCTTCTGCACACAGCCTCCCCTAGATGACCAAGTCCCTAATAGAGCCAGCCAGACCCCCCCTTCCCGTTCCCACACAGCGGGGCCACCCTTTCCTTCCTACCCTTGCTGGGCAAAGTGAACTGGGCCACAAAGGGCTCCCGGGCAAAGACGTCATCCTTGTCATTGTACACGTAGTAATCCTGGACCTGTGTCTTGTGCGACCTGGGGGTACCAAGGGATGGGAAGCAGTGGCCCCACATGACCGATTTTGGTTGGCAAGTGCCAACATGAGAGCGGCCACTCAGGGAGGGGGCCTCCACCAGCAGCTTCATCTCATGGGAGCACAGCATTCCTAGCCTTTTTCATAGAATTTGATTGAGACAAAATTTATATACCATAAAATTCCAGGGGTATTTAGTACATTCGCAAGGTTATATACTCATCACCACAATCTATTTTAGAACATTCTTATCACCCCAAAAAGAAACTGTACACATTAACAGTCACTTCCCATGTTCCACCCTGGCAGCCAGTGATGTATTTTCTATCTCTAGATTCACCTATTCTGGATGTTTCATGTGAATGTAATCAAATATTTGTTCTTCTGTTTCTGGCTTCTTTCCTTAGTGTAGGTTTCCAAGGTTCCCCAATGCTGTAGCATGGGTCAGTATTTAATTCTCTCTTATGGTTGCGTGACATTCCACTGGATAGAGAGGTCAGCTTTTATTTATCCACACGTCAGCTGATGGACACTTGGGTCATTTCTACTTTGAGGAGTCATGAGTGATGCTGCTGTGAGCATTCCTGTGTGGACATTGTTCCCCATTTTGGAGCGAATTCTAGACATTATATAATTTCATCTATATAAAAAAATAGGTCTTGCCCTGGCTGGTGTGGCTAAGGTGCAGGCCTGTGAACCAAAGGGTCATAGGTTCAATTCCCGGTCAGGGCACATGCCTGGGTTGTGGGCCGGGTCCCCCGTGGGTGCTGTGAGAGAAGCAACCACACATTGATGTTTCTCTCCCCCTCTTTCTCCCTCCCTTCCCCATGCTCTAAAAAAATAAAATAAAATCTTTAAAAAAGAGAGAAAATAGATCTTCTTCCCGGACAGTCGCCCTTGTCCTCTCGAACCTGACCCCAAAGGGCTCCCCCTGCCACCCCAGGATGTCTTCCCAGAATCTTAGGGCTGTTTCTGGAAACTGTATCCACTCAAGGCCCATGACGGGTCCTGGTTGAGCCTCTTTCCCAGAAGCTGCAGCCAGCCGCTCCCAAACAGGCTCACACATGCCCTGAGCCCCAGTGGCTTCCACAGAAGAGAGGCAGAGGGGCCCAGCCTGCTGTAGGAACACGTGAACACCAAAGCTGGCAAAGGAAGAGGAGAGGCAGATCCCAGAATAAAACGGTTGAGGAGAAACAGTGCAATGAGAAGGTGAGGGCCGCCCCTGGAGGAAGGGGCCTGTAGCCCTTACAAATACTCAGCTGTCTCTCAGTGGGCCAAGCACCAAGTGTGCTCTGGCCCCCATCTGTGCTTACCGGTAGATGTACACGTACTTCTCCATGTATGTGCTGCGCCCCAGCGGGGGGCTGCTCAGGGAGCTGTAGGGCCCAGAGCCATCATATCTGCCAGGAAAGGGGAGTCCAGTGTCAGGGGCCCTGAGGCTCAAGGGGACCCTGGATTAGACCCACAGGGCCTGGCTCACCGGTTGAGCTCTCGAAGCAGGAGGGCGACGGCACTGTGAGAAGAGTCCACCACCTCCTGCAGCACCATGATGTCGCAGCGGGCCAGGATCTGCAGGACAGCAGGAAGGCCAGCCCTGTTCAGCGCCAGTGCCCCAGGAGCGGGATGAGGTCCCTGAGGATCTGGCACTGGCCGCTGACATAGGCAAGTGTCATGATGTGTTGGTTGTGGCCCACAGAGAGCAGTGGGACTAGAAAAGACCTGGGAGAAAACGGAGTGCCATCCCTGCCCACACTACACCCATTTTACAGGGGAAGAGAGTCAGGCCAATGCCACGGAAGGCTCTTGCCCAATGTCTCTGTACCCATGTCCCTTCTTTTCTGGGACATGTTCCAGGTCAGGCAGGGCTGGGGGCTTTGTCTTGTGGTCTTCAGGAGTGCAGCTTCCCTACAATGACAAACTTACCTGAACTAAGGTGTCCATCACATGCTCCCTGGCCACCTTGGCAAGCGTCAGCCGCTGGGTGTTGAAGGCACAGATGCGAAAGGCCCCAACCCCACCAACCAAGAGCAGGAGCACAGTGGGGCAGCGCATGGCTGTGTTCGTGCTACTGGGACCCTCTGGAGGAATCCAGGTTGCCTCAGGATGCAGTCCTAGCTGGGCTCGGCCCTGATTTGAGAAGGACACGGTGTTATGGGCAGAGGAGGAAGCGGTGCTCATCTTGCAGCCCAGCACTGGCCCCACCAGAGCTGCGAGTGTCGTGGATTTCCTGCCTTTTCTCTTTGTGGACATCTGACATGGGCATACATGGCGGGGCCTCGTTCTTTAATTGTGGTAAAGCACACATAGCATAGAATTTAACATCCTAACCGTTTTTAAGTGTATGGTTTGGTGTCGCTCAGCACACTCACATTGCTGTGCAGCCATTGCCACCATCCACCCGCAGAACTTCATCATCTTCCCAAACTGACATCTGTCCACATGAAACACTAACCCCCCACAACCCTCTATAGCCCCTGGCACTATCCACCCTACTTTCTGTCTCTATGAGTTTGCCTACTCCAGGGACCTCATAGAATGAAATAATACACTATTTGTCCTCTTGTGACTGGCCTATCTCACTGAGCATAATGTCCTTAAGGTTCATCCGTGTTGTAGCATGTCAAAATTTCCTTCCTTCCTTTGTTATTAAATATTGAATTTATTGGGGCGACATTGGTTCAAAATTTCCTTCCTTTTTAAGGATGAATAATATTCCACTGTATGGACAACCCCATTTTGTTCATCCACTCATCTGTGAATAGACACTTGGGTTGCTTCTACCTTTTGGCTACTGTGAATAATGCTGCTTATGAACATGATCATACAAATATCTCTTCAAGTTCCTCCTTTCAACTCTCTTTGGTATATTCCCAGAAGTGGAATTGCTGAGCCACGTAGTGATTCTATGATTAATTTATTGAAGAACCACCATAGTATTTTCCACAGCAGCTGCACTGCCTTGCCTTACATTCCCTCCAGCAGCGCACAAAGGTTCAACCTCAGGGTTGATCCCAGCTTTTCGCCGCCATTCGTAACTAGGAGGGCCATCTTCACTAATATCTGTCTCCACTTGTGAGATGTTATCTTTAAGACAAGTTCTCTGCAGTGCAATTGCTGGGTTTAAGGGCATATGCATTTAAAATGATCTCAAATACACAAATTCACTCTACTGCGGTGTGTGATGGGGTCCCTTTGCCATGCCACACCACCATTGGTGAGGCCTCTTGTTCATCTTATCAGCTAGAGACCCCCCCACTTCCTGAGAGTCTCCTTTGTTTTTTTTTTTTCTCTCAGACTCACCCTGACTTTGCTCTTTTGGGTTCAGCTCCTTGATACACACTGTTCATGTGGCTCTCATTCAGTGACATCGTAAGTGCTTTGACTTCTGTCTGCCTGCTCTTCTCTCTCACTTGGTCACCTTCCCCCTGGGGCTCATTTTCCTCCTCTCGCAGGCTCTGCCTCTGTTTTTCTTGGCCTCTCTTCTCTGTTCATCTGTCATGGCTTCTCTTCACATCTTCACTCTCCTGGCCAGCTCCATGCCTGTTTCTCCCTCATCACCTGCTCTGTCACTCATGTTAGTTTGGGTTGCCTGCCCTGGTGCCTATTCTGGGATGTATGTGAGTGTTTGGGCAGCCCTGGACTGTCAAGGACAGGCTTGGAGGTTCTAGGGCCAGGGGGCCCTAGGAGGGTGGAGGACAATTAGAACCAAAGCCCAGCCTGGGCTTCCAACACCAGATTTTGGCCCCAACCCCTGGGTTCCCTTTTTCTCTTACTACCGCCCCCACCTCCGGAGTGGGGAACAACTTCCACCCTCTCTCTGCCCAGAGGGACACCATACCTGCACGGACCAGCTTGTCTCACACCTGCCTCAGCTGTAAGCGGGCCGAGACACCCCACGGAATCACAGTGCCTGCCTGGTAGGGACCAGAGAGGAGAAAAGAGGAGCAGGCTGTCTTACCGCCCCACCCGTCCGGCCAGGCAGGCCAACCTTCACTTCCCCACCAGCAGGACCGGTCCCGGCTCCGCCCCAGCGCGTGATGATAGGGCAGACAGCTGATTCCTACCCGCCCAGTTTTCCATCAGACCCCACCTCACCCCCCGCCCCCACAACCCCGCCTGCGTGGGACCCGGCAGGGGCGGAGGCCCAGGCCTGCGGGCAGATGACAGACCTGTGAGTCACAGAGAGAGATCGAGGCGCAGCAGCCCGTTAATGAATGGTTGCTTGTGCCAAGGGTGTGCGGCGAGGAAGAGCTGGCGCTTGAGTGCAAACTCCAAGCGGCACTTTCCCAGACCGGGCGCTCCGTCCCTGCTCTGGGACTCCCTCCAGGCAGCATCTGGTGAGGGAAGACGCAAAAGCTGGAGCTCGTGCTCTACGTGGGGGAGCCCCGCGGAGAGCCTGGGCACCCCTGAGGACAAGAGCCTTCTCTCCAAGTTCCCGGGCCGGGTCCCGGTGGGGCTGCAGAGTCCTGAGCTCTCTGGAGACCCAAAGTGAGCGACCGTTGGCGCAGGAACTGGCCGCGGTGCTGGACATCAAGGGCACACTGAGGCACTGTCCCTGAGAGAGGGTGACTAGGAGAGCAGAAAGATCAGCACCGCGTGCCGTCCCGCACTCTTGCTGTTGGGACAACTGGGGGACTCCGCGAAGTCTGAGGGTGGGAGGCCAGTCCTCACTGGGTGGCTGTAGAGCGGTCATCAGGCCAGTGTTGCCATTGCCAGTGAGCAGGTTGGAAACAATTTTAAATCAATAAAATTATGATTTAATATAAAAAATTGTCTCCTTGAGGGTACAGGGCTTCCTTTCGGGGGTAGTGAACATACTTTGGACCTAGTTAGAGGCGGCGGTCTACAACATTACAAATGTATTAAATGATATAAAATATTGTAATACACACGGTACATATATTACATCACATATTACATTCTATTATATACACATAGACATATAGTACAATTCTATAACATTGTAGTTATGTAAAATGACATAATCTATAGCCTAACGTCTATATTATCTACATAAAATATAGAATTTAAATGCTATAAAATGGTTAATTCTGCTATATAAATTTTACCTAAATAATTGGGGGAAAAAACTAAAGTAAAAGTGCTTCGCCAGCCCCGACTTCGAGTGGTGTCAGGTAATCCCGCCGTGCAACCCACACCACCTACGGAGATGTTTCTGCGGACGGACTGAGACAAAAGGGACGCGCAGCTGACGGGCGGCCTCGAACTGAGACTGCGCTGGGGCCGGGCGGGGTTAGGGTTAGGACTGCCCCCGCTGCCGTTAAGCGGCCGGCGCGCGTTTTGCGACAGGCGGCGGAGGAACGTGTGGCCTTTGCAGGCTCGCTTTTCCGCGGGTGGGTGCGTGAGGCGCACGGCTGCCGGTGTCAGTTCCTCTTGTGGTTCACTGCGACTCCCGGCTCCTGATCACGGTGGCGGCTCGTCTGTGGCGAGAGAGCGGGGCCGGGGCAGGCTCTGGCCTGCCCCGCAAGGTGACCTTGGTCGAGTCCCCTGTCGTGCCGAGTCGCGGCACACGTCTTTGGCGCGGGCCTGTTAGGGACAGGGCTCTGGAGCGATTGAGGATACAGACCTAGAGCGGTCCCACAGGCTGCCCCGTGGCAGCGGGACGGCCAGGCCGCGGGTGGGGGGCGGTAGGGAGGAGATGCCCCTACATGTTAAATGGCCATTCCCCGCGGTGCCGCGGTTCGCCTGGACCCTGGCCAGCAGCGTCGTCATGGGCCTGGTGGGCACCTACAGCTGCTTCTGGACCAGTGAGTGGGCTTGGCTGGGGGAAGCCCTGGGCCCCAGAGGAGAAGGAGGCCAAGACCCCCACACTCTTTCTCTCTCCCCAGAGTACATGAACCACCTTACCGTCCACAACAAGGAGGTGCTGTATGAGCTCATCGAGAACCGAGGCCCAGCCACCCCCCTCATCACTGTCTCCAATCACCAGTCCTGCATGGATGACCCTCATCTCTGGGGTACACCTACCAGTGTGCTGGGCACAGGGAGGCAGGGAGAGAACCCTGGAAACGGCCAAACAAGAGCAGAAGAAACTCGCTTCTCACTGGGCTCTTCACATAGCTGTGGCACTACTGTTTCTGGGGTGTCCTGCCGCAATGGTGAAAGTTTGATTTGTGACCCCTTCAGCATCCTCCCAGGGAAGGTGATTTGGAGAGAGCCTCAGAAATTGGAGTGAATGAGGAAGTGAGGAATTGGCCCCAGGGCAAGGTCTGACAGTTTTCTCTGTTGCAGCAGGCCTGTGGAACCCTTCCTTCTCTAAATTATTGAAGGTCCCACAGAGTCTTGGAGTCTTGGGAACAAATCTGAGGACCTGTCAAGAAAACTCTGGGTGAGGGGCTGGGAGACCTGTATCCTGTGTCCAGGTTTTGCCCAGGCTGGATTTATACCCTTCAATCGACCTTATTTGGGAACCCAGCTTCCCACCTAGGAGTTCCTGCTCTACTGACTTCCCAGAAATGTTGTTTTGCTCCAGTAACCCAGATGGCTGGGTAGGGGGATGTTGAGAGGTTTCACTATTACTATTGAACACAGGAGGTTAGACTACATGGGGAACCAGCGTGTCAAATCACAGCCTTTCAGAGCTTACCCTGGCTGCTGGGTACGGAATGGTCCGTGGGTGCCACAGGCAGATCCCAGGGGGCCAGGAAGGAGGCTTTAGATTTTAGCAGGGGTGTCCGACCTTTTGGCATCTCTGGGCCACACTGGAAGAAAAGTTGTCTTGGGTCACATATTAAATACATTGCGACATGTAATCACAAAAACATTTCTGTTTTAAGTAAATTTACAATTTTGTGTTGGGCTACATTCACAGCCATCCGGAGCAGCGTGCGGCCTGTGGGCTGCAGGTTGGACACCCCCACTTACAGTATTCCAGTAGCTTGAACCAGGCTGGTGACAGGGAAACCGGAGAGAGAGAGGTATAGAAAAATAGACAGCACCAAAATATATTGGGGAGGTAGGCAGACCAGACATGGTTACTAATGAGATATGGGGAATGGAAGAGTGAGGAGCCAGTGAGAACTTAGGGGTCCAACCCAAGGATCTGGAAGATGCCACTTTGGGCCATAGGGAAATAGTAGTGGTGCTGCCGTTGTTCTTCGATCCCTAAAATGGGGTGACAGAGAAAGGTGCTTCCTGGAAACAAGGTAAGTTGGGGCGTGACACCTTTCCTCTCCTTCTCTAGGGATCCTGAAACTTCGCCACATCTGGAACCTGAAGTTGATGCGTTGGTGAGGAGGAATGGGCCCCTCCCAAAGGGCCCAGCAGGCCTCACCCGTCTCTGCCCAGATTTGCCCTCCTCCTGCTGTGTCCAGGAGGCGGCGTCCAGCAGTCCAGGCAGGGCAGGGGGTGGGGCCCCGCAGGCCCTCTTGAGCCTCCATCCCACATTGCTGAGGATGTCAGGCATCATGCTGGGGGGATGGTTGGGAAGCAGGGAGCGGGGGACTCAGGGATGACTGTCTGTCCCCACTCCAGGACCCCTGCAGCTGCAGACATCTGTTTCACCAAGGAGCTACACTCACACTTTTTCAGCTTGGGCAAGTGCGTGCCAGTATGCCGAGGTGAGCTGCTTCTCCGGGAGGGGCTGTTGGGCCAGTGGGTGCAGGGAGGTGCTTCTACAGGCTTCTCTGGCCTCCCCTGGCGGTCGGTGCTTCTGGTTTGGCAACACTGGGCGTGGAGGGACCCAGGTGGGACGGGGAGCCAGGGAGTGCTGCCGCACTAGCGTGAGGCATAGCTCCATTGCTGGAGGAGCGATGGTGTCTTGGAGAGTGCTCAATTCCCTGCAACTGCTTGAGTATTGTACAAATCTGGAGCTGTGGCATTAGAAGTGAAGGAGGTGTTATCCACAGCCCCTTCTCTTGAGGACATTGCTAAGAGACTCACTGGTGGCAGTGTGATGCCATGTGTCTGTGATGGAGGTGGCATGTGCCACAGGCTGCAGGGCTTCGTAGAACAAACATGCCTATGGACTGAGGTGTATAACATTGAATGACTGCTCAGCACCTCTCAAGAGCCTCAGGCGCTAGGGGCCATTTTTGGTTCCCATTTTCCACCTAGAGGGACGTGGAGGGATTAAGCTGCTGGCCCAAGGTCACTGGGAGAGAGGTAGCAAAGCCAGGATTCAAATCCAGGTTGCTCTTTCCTCTGGGGAAGCAGCATTTTTCCAGGCAGCGTGTGAAAGGAAAAGCATTCTAGACACAGGAAGCATTTGCCAGGCACTAGAGAGGTAACCGATAAAGGCAGAAAATGCAGGTTGCAGGCTGAAGGTGCTGGGATAATCGTGTTAAGAGTTTTGGAATCTGTTCTCTCATCAAGGTAGTGATGTGCTCTCATCTCTGGTACAGAGAGAGCACCCTGGTTGTAGCGTGGCTGGTGGATGGGATCAGGGCTGGGTGGAGGCGGGGAGCCTGGTTAGCGGCTGTCGCAGCAATTCCGGCAGCAGAGGATTGTAGATGCGCCTCTGGGACTCGCTGTGGAGAGCCTGAGAAGGAGACTGCTTGAGGATGCACTCTGGAGGCAGAGTTGACAGAACTCGTTGACAGATTGGGTGTGGGAGGGGGCGAAGAAAAGAGAACTCAGAGATGACGCTAGGTGATATCTGGTGATACTAAGCCACTTGGGGGATGGGATGTGGGGATTAGGAGAGGAGGTGAGTCCTGTTTTGCATGTGATTCATCTGAGGAGCCTGTCATCCAAGGAGGGGAACCGTTCCAGAGGCAGAGGGGTGTGCAGTTCTGGAACTCACAAGAATGGTTGGAAAAAACAAAGAATGGTTGGGAATAAAGATATTGGGGACTCGACCACAAATGAAGTCACAAACATAGAGGTGAGATTGCAGGGGACCCAGGGACCTCTGGACGGCACCTGCAGGGACCCTGGACGGCACCTCAGAGCACAGAAGGACAGACAAGTCACCGAGGAAGCAGGAAGCAATGTCCAGAGAGAAAGGAAGCAAAGCCCCAGGACCTTGTGGGGGCCGGAGAGGGGGAGGGAAACAGCAGGGATGGCCACTGCTGCCAGAGGCTGGTTGTGCGAAGAGAGAGGAAGAAGTACAAAGGGTGTGAGAGGTGTCAAGGGGGAGTTTTTTTATTTCTAGTTGGTCAGGGTAAAACATGGTAAAATCTAATAAAGTAATCTCAAATAAATGAAAAGCTACAGTGCTCATGCCTCCAAATCTTCAGACTCCTCCCCAGAGACAGCGGCCTAGAATGCTTTGTTGTTGTTGTTGTTGTTGCTGCTGCTTTCGGAGGCTGCTTCATTTCTTTAAAGCACAAACAGACTACAGTGTCGTGGCTGGTGACCATGGACTTGTCATGCCCTGTTCTGAGAGATGGGATTCTGCTCACATCTCCCCGTCCCTGAGTCTCAGTTCCTCCCCTCTGCAACCCCAGACACAGGCATCTCGTGTCCCCTTCTTGTGTCACTTTTCTTTTTGACCTGCATCTAAGGTTAATCTCACAATTAAAAATAGAAAGCAAAATCTTAACCCTAAACATCTTCAGTGAGAGAAAGTGAGCAGGGACAAGCCTTTTAGCAAGTGAATTTGTTGGACAGCGAAGATCGAACGCATTGAAACAAAGGAAGTATCTGGCACACTTTGCTTCTGTGTTCCAAAAGAATTCCCTCCCCGCCAATGCATAGGCCTCGTGACATGATATGAAGTATTGGAGTGATCTTGCACAAGCTGTACAAGTGAGTAGAAAGAGCATTTGCAAAAGCTAAACATTAGGAAGTTTTGCTCCAAAAGCATAGCGTTTTAAAACTTTGATTTCAGGCTGGATGGCTTGGTTGCACTGGTGGGCTTCAGTAGAGAAGGAGCCGATACCTCTGAAGCCCACCTCTGCCAGGTAATGCAACCTCAAGAAGGGAAACCACCGTCCTTACCGTACTCCCCAGCTGCAGCCCCTGAGGAAGCTGCTGGGCCAGGTCCCCATTTGGGTTAGATTGAGACTCCTAGAGCCTTAAGTAGCACCTTCCAAAGACCCAGCCTTGCCGAGAACAGATTAAAAATCCGTTTCTTACACTGGCCTGAGATAATCCCAGGGTGGGTCTCGCCCTCTGTGACGTGGCGCTCATCTACTCCCCACTTGCTAAGATGTTTCCTCTTACTCTTCCCTGCTCCTTCAGCCTCCCCCTTCTCTGTCCACTGGATAGACAGGGTTGATGACACTCTTACTATGTGTGGTCGTGAATTATCCCCACGTGGCTCCAAGTTGAAAGCCAGCGTGCAGCGTTAAGCATCCATGTCTGTGTTCTTGCTGACCTCTGGGCCACCTGCGTTCAGTGTCATGGTCTCGGGGCAGCTCCAAGGCGTGTGTTGCTAGCATTGGGGGAAGCTCAAGTCCATTTTATTCAATCTAGCCAGTCTGAGCTTTTCCCAGCTCGTGACACCATGTGTTCCATCAAATGGAGAGTCTAGTTTCCAGGGGAAGCCCTGTGAGTAAGGGGCTGGCAGGAGGCAGGGCTGGGAGGCCTGGGAGGAGTGGCTGCAGGAACTGGCCTGGCCGAGCCTCCAAGAAAGGGTTGCTATCCAGATCTGTGGCCCAAGTGAGGCTGGAAGTCATGAGCAGACTTGGTTAGCTCCAGCAGCAGACTCTGGGCCAGCAGATGTAGGCTCGCCCCAGGGTGGCTCATCCCAAGGAGAAAGAAGGCCCCAAGAGCCTGGCTGGGGAGGGAGGGTAGAGAGTGTAGTGTGTGGATCGGGGGCTGCCAGGGGCTGCACTGCAGGTGAGTGCCTGTGGCTGAATGGCTCAGTGGGTGAGACTATGGTGGGACCAACAGGCAAAAGGTGCGGCTGGGCCCTGGCTGGGAAGTTCAGTTGGTTAGAGCATCATCCTGATACGCCAAGGTTGCAGGTTCAATCCCCGGTCAGGGCATGTCCAAGAAGCAACCAATGAGTGCATCAGTAAGTGGAACAACAAGTCTCCCTTCCTCTCTAAAATCAATCAATAAAAAAAGATTTTAAAAAAGGTGACATTGATGGTCAGTGCAGGAATTGGCGCATTCAGAATTTCAGTCAGTTTGAGATGATGATGCTGCCTTGCAAGTGACAGGCACTTGGGTTTAGAGGCCAGTATTGAACAAAGGATGCCAAGAGCCGTGAAGTGGTGCAGCTGGGGCTGAACTGGCTCGGGAGAGACGGTCCTTGGAGGTTGTCTGTGTGGACAGTGCCGTGGGGAAGGGGAAGAGGTGGTTCCAGAGCTGCTGCTTTATTCTGAGGGAGAGGGGAGGAGGGGACTCCAGGAGAATGCGGACTGATGGGGAGATGCCTTTTCTTGGCAGGAGATGGTGTTTACCAGAAGGGAATGGACTTTATTTTGGAGAAGCTCAACCACGGGGACTGGGTGCACATCTTCCCAGAAGGTCAGTGAGGCTGGTAGGGTCACATATCCCCAAGAATATGGATGAAAGTCCCCAGCCCTCCAAAGTGTCACCTGTGTCTCCCTCCACCCAGGAAAAGTGAACATGAGCTCCGACTTCCTGCGCTTCAAGTGGGGTAAGGGCTGGCCCTCTCTGGCTCGGTTGGACCGTGGTAAATGGTAGCAGCAGCAAGGGGACAAATGCCAAGACAAGGGCTGGCCCAGGGGAGCTGGTTTTAACTAGGGGAGGGCCAATGGCTTCCGCTGGAGGCTAGCACTGGGGCTCTGCTTGCACCAACGTTTCCGCCTCTCCGTGGGGCAGGAATCGGGCGCCTGATCGCCGAGTGTCATCTCAACCCCGTCATCCTGCCACTGTGGCATGTTGGTAAGCCGCCCTCGGGATGAGCCTGCGGTCTGGGCATGGACGCAGGGAGAGGGTCTTCCCTAGCTGGTGTTTGGGGCGGGTTTTCACTGGGTGGCAGGGAGAGAGTGCTGGGGCTGGGGGGCTGGGGCTGTCTTGCTCCACCCCAGGCCTGCTTCCCAGCCTTGTGTTTGCTGCAGGAATGAACGACGTCCTTCCTAACAACCCACCGTACTTCCCCCGCTTTGGACAGGTAGGTAGAGGCTGCTGCCCTTTGTCTGTCTGTCTGTCTGCTTGCCTGCCTGCCTGCCATCTGCCCTTTGTCTCCCACTCAGCATTACTGAGGCCAGATTCGGGAGGATCTGAGCTTGAGGCTGCGGCAGAGGGACCAAGTGGAACATTGAGAGGGCCTTCCTGACACCAAGCCCTGTACAAGGAGAGCAAAGGAAATCAGGCCTCTGCGGGGGTGGTCCCTGGGGCTAGGACAGGACAGGACATCTAGAACATGGACCCTAGGACCGGGATGGCCCTTAGATACCATTGAGCCTTGTCCTAAAGAGGGAGAATGGCCAAAAGGAGCACTTCGCAAGTTAGGGGCAGGACTCTGTTTCTGGCTCCCTGGGGCGGTTGGGCTGGGGCTGTGGACCCTCTCCCTGTTGCTGTCATCTGATGGCCGGTTTCCTCCACAGAAAATCACCGTGCTGATAGGAAAGCCCTTCAGTGTCCTGCCTGTGCTTGAGCGGCTCCGGGCAGAGAATAAGTCCACCGTGAGTTTCCCCAGGATGTCCCCTGGCTGTCCTTGGCCCCTGCCAGCACCCTTGGGCCTCTCAGGGCCCCTGGGCGAAGCTCCTTGAGGGCTGCAGATCAGCCCCAGTCCTTCCCCTCAGGTGGAGATGCGCAAAGTCCTGACTGACTTCATTCAGGAGGAATTCCAGCGTCTGAAGACCCAGGCAGAGCAACTCCACAACCACCTGCAGCCTGGAAGATAGGCACTGCCCTGCCCAGACCCTGCCCTGGCGGCCTCCTGGTCCTATGACACGTGCCCCTGAGGCCTGGGGAAGAGGCAGCTCTGGGACCCAGTCCCCAGCTGCCAGGCTCCCAGCACTACCTTTCGGTTCCTGCCCTTGCACACAGCTACGGCTGGGACATGGACTGATGCCATGAGCTCAGATAGGGTTTTTTAGACAGATTTCTTCATAACCCTTACAGGGTCCCCTCTGCTAGTTGGTGAGCAGTCCAGCTCCTCTGTGGCTCTTCAGTTGAAGGAAGGGTCACAGACGCTCAGGAGGAGGACGTTGGGGCAGTGGCCTCCTTCCTTCTTGCCTTCGTGTGTTCTCTCCCAGCGCTGGTCTCTGGAGGGAGGGCAGTCGAAGTGAGGTGGATGACGAGGCTGGAGCTTGGGGATGGACCCACAGGCTGTTGGCCTGGAGCTGCTCACCACCTGGTCAGGGATGGTCTTTAGCCACCGCTTCCTTCTGCCCGACCTTCCCAGAGGCCTGGGAGCCTCGGGCAGAGCCTGGCCCTGGGCTGCAGGCAAAATGCAGCCCTTTGCCAGAGTGGAGCCTGCAGCCGCAAGGGCCTAAGACCCGGCCACTTCTGCTGTGCTGGGGCCCACCAATTCTCTGTCATTTCTGTGTTCCGGCATCACTCCTGGAGTTGGGCTTCCACGTTTTATAAACAATAAAGCATCTGTGTTGTGCTGTTTTACCTCGGGCATCTCTGTAGCGGTGGGGATGGGAGGTAACCCACCGCACAGGAAGGCTGGACCCTTAGAGCCCTGGGCGCGTCTAGAGCCCTTGAACAGATGGGTGTCGAGCCGAGCTCTCGGCACGCACCAGTCATCGACTTCAGTCGTTGTCTGTGACCCCCATAGCAACCTTGGGAAAGTAGGAATTAGTCTCATTTTGCAAAGGAGGCAAAGCAAGGCTAGAGGAATTGCTTCAAAACCTAAAACTAGAAAGTAGGGAGAAGCAAGTAGCAGTTCAGAGGGTGGGGGGAGAGGGGCATATAAGGGGGACAAGTGGTAACGGAAAAAATAAAATTAAAAAAAGGTAACAGTTCAGTCTTTCCTCCCCTACTGCTTCCCAAGCGGGAGGAGGTCTCTGAAGGGCCCAGGGAGCCTCCATAAGCAACATGTGCCGTGGTGAGAAGTGGGAAGGGGAGCACCTAGACTGAGCTGGGGACCCAGCGCGGCGGCATTCCTCGCACAAACAGAAGGTAAATCCTCTCTAGAGGAAAGCAGCCTCCGTTCAGGGCTCCAGTTCACCCAAGGTGAAGATTACCCAAAAAGACCTTACAAAGATCAACAAACATAAGGAAATGAAGCCCCATACTTGTGTTAGCAGAAAAAGAACAGGTCGGCCCTGGCTGGTGTAGCTCAATGGATTGAGTGCCGGCCTGCAAAGCCAAAGGTCACTGGTTCAATTCCTAGTTAGGGCTCGTGCCTGGGTCGTGGGCCAGGTCCCCAGTTGGGAAGGTAACTGATTGATGTTTTTCTCCCTCCATTTCCCTCTCTCTAAAAATAAAATATTTTAAAAAGTAAAATAAAACTACAGACTTTTTTTTCCAGTTCTGGAGGCCAGAAGTCCAAGATCAAGGTGTGGGCAGGGTTGGTTCCTTCTGAGGGCTCTGAGGGCCAATCTGTTCCATGCCCCTCTCCTAGGTGGTGGTCAACAATCCTCGGTATTCCGCAGCTTGTAGGCACATCACTCCAATCTCTGCCTGCAACTTCATATGGCTTCTCCCTTTCTGTGTCTGTTTCTCTTTCTCTTCTTACAGAGACATCAATCACTGGATTAGGGCTCACTCTAACTAATTCAGTATGACTTTATCTTAACTAATTATATTTGCAAAGAACCCATTTCAAAATAAAGTGGTTCTTTAAAAAAAAAAAAACACTTTATTTCTTTATTTTTAGAGAGAGGGGAGGGAAGGGAGAAAGAGAAGGAGAGGAACATCAATGTGTGGTTGCCTCTCATACATCCTCTGCTGGGAACCTGGCCCACAACCCAGGCATGTGCCCTGACTGGGAATCAAACCGGCGACCCTTTGGTTCGCAGGCCAGTGCTCAATTCACTGAGCCACACCAGCCAGGGCTATAGTGACATTCTGATGGTTCCAGGTGGACATGAATTTTTGAGGGGACACTCTTAACCCAGTATATATACCCTATTACCTAGCAATTTCACTCACACATGTGGGTGCATCACAAGACAGACACGTAATCGTTCATAGCACCATTTGCCATCCTAGCCAAAGTAGGAAACCACTCAACTGTTCCTCAACAGTGGAAGAGTTCAAAGACTGGCAGAAAATGTATCGGAGGAGTGCTATGCAGCAATGATTCACACTAGCCTCTCAATCTTGAGCAGAGAATCTAGACCCAAAATATAATACTGAAGAACTCCATTTATATAAGGTCCCAGAACAGACTAAGGAAAACCATCATATTTAGCGATCCATGCTTAACCGGTACTATGGTCTGTACGTTTGTGTCCCCCACCAAGTTCAAATGTTGAAACCAAATGCCCTAATGGTAGTAGGAGGTGGGGCCTGTGGGAGGTGCTCAGGTCACGACGGGGGGAGCCCTTGTGATGACATTGGTACCCTATAAAAGAGCCTCCAGAGAGATTGCCTCACCCCTTCTACCAAGTAAGGATACAAACAGAGATCTGCAACCTGGAAGAGGGCCCTCCCCAACCCTGATGGCACCCTGCACTCAGATTTCAGCCTCCAGAATTGTAAGCAATAGATTTCTGCTCCTTAACGAACCATCCAGTCAGTGGTATTCTGTTATAGCAGCCCAAACTGACTACCACAAAAATCGCAGACACCGAAGTGATTATCACAAAAATCAGGTTCATGGTCACTTTGCTGGAAGGGAGAGGGAAGTGATGGGAGGGGAAGTGGAAGGGGCTTTTGGGGTGCAGATGTTCCAGTTCTCGACCTGGGTGATGCCAAGGGAGCATTCGCTTTGAGAAGTCATTGCACTGCGCATCTTTGTTTTGTGCATTTGTCTTTTTGTGGTCAGTGTGTGGGTCGGGCCAGTGTGTGAGGGGAGCAGGGAACGTGCGGGGAAGGCAAGCCTGAGAGGGCTGCCCGGTGGTCGGGGTGAGTAGGCTCTGCGTGTGGTTCCACCTTGCTTGGCAGACGCACTCAGGCAATTTGGAATGCAGGAGTGAGGTGGTGGCCCCCTCCCTGGCCCTTTGCTTCTTTCTCACAGCCAGCACCATGTGTGGTCTGCAGGTTTCCCCACTAACGTTCCAGTGCCTAGTCACTTGTTTCCCCAGTGTTGAAGGACTCCTACAGTGGCACTGGATCACAGCCATGGTGGGGCGTCCTTAAAACTGGCACTTCCAGCCCTGGCTGGTGTGGCTCAGTGGTTGAGTGCTGACCTGTGAACCGAGAGGTCACTGGTTGGATTCCCTGTCAAGGCACGTGCCTGGATGGCGGGCTAGGTTCCCAGCTGCGGGCGTGAGAGGCAACTGATCAAATCCATGTATGTCTCGCACATCTCATCAATGTTCCTCTCTTTCTCTTTCTCCCTCCCTTCCCCTCTCTCTAATAACAAATAAATAAAATCTTTTAAAAACAACTTGCACTTCCAGTTTGTCTGCTGCCTGGCAATGAACAAGGAGGATAGCTCTTAAAGGGAAGAGGGAGATGAAGAATTGTGAACAATGATGCAATTTGTCTTGGTACCTGAGACAACTTGCATTCGTAGGTCACAAAGGGCCTCTTGGCAAACAGTGGGAACAAGGGGAAGCAGCCCCTGCATCGACTAGCGGGAGAAGGGAGCATGGTCGTGGAAGCCTCACACACTGATTATGCAGCGGTGGTACAATGCTACCTGTGTTCCTTGCATAGCACTGTGGATAGGACAGTATGTGACATTTTATCAAGCTCAAATAAGAGCAGACTAAGCATTAGACAGTTTAGGGGCACATACATAAGTGGTCAATCTACTATGAAGAAAAAACAGTGAATGATAAACACCCTATTTAGTCTAGCACTTACTTCCGAGGGAGGGGGGGAGGCAGGAAGGTGCTTATTGGTGCTGCCATCGTTTGGTGAATGACTCAGCTTAAATGTCACCTTGTGGTCAAAGCAGCTTCAGGCGGGGTCCTCTCTCTGTGTTTCCCTTCCAGCCCAGTGTCTCCCCCTTTTGAATGTCCATCATCCAGAAAGTGAACTTGGGGACTGAGGTCTGAGTCTGACTCTGTCTGGCCATAGCAAGTGCTTCAGGGAGCGTTGAGGGTCACCACTCCAGGGACCTCCCTCAACTCAGGGAAGAATGAAAGCCACCACCAATGAGTTTATCCCCCTGGGACCGAAGCATTCCAGCGAGAGATCTCTGACCAGCAAGATCAGGCTTGAGAGAAAGTCTTTACCTTGAAACTATTTAAATGGTGTCTGTCATTTGTGTTTCTAGCTTTGCCCATGGCCATCAGCTCCCCTTGTCACTCTGTCTCACCACCTTCCTGGCCTGCAGGGCCTCTGTCCCTTCTCAGGACAGCTTCAACTCCTGCAGCACTGTTACAGAACTTCCTTCCTCAAATGTGCCCCTTGCCAGTGTTGGGCCCAGAGGATTTCACGTCGTGGTGCCCTTGTTTGCTGCCCTTGTTTCCTTCACCAGCCTGAGCAGGCTCTAGAGAGCTACTGACTGAGGAGACGTGATTGAGCCCCAGGGCCGCAGCAAGAGCAAGCCTTTCCCTACCCATTGGCTGCTCCTTCTCTGACTTCTCACTTCTCCCAGGGCCCCTGCCCCTGTCCCGCCATCATGCCACCTGGTCAAACCTCAGTCCCAAACCAATACTGAGGCACTGACCTTTGCAGTCCCTTTGGCTCTCTTTCTCTAACCCCCATTACCATGGCCACGCTCCTGTCATCTCTCTCCCAGAAATGGCAACAGTCTCCTGCTGCCACTTTTATCCCCTCTCATCTTGTTCTGCTCACCACAGCCAGATCAGCTCTTTAAAATACAAATCAGACCTCCTCCTGGGCTTCTGGGGCTACAGTAAGCTCCGGGGAAGGACTTCACCCTCAGCTGGCCTGGACATTGCCACTTGAGGACTTGAATGGAGTTTCTGGACCCAATTTCAATGATGTGTGGAGGCTTCCCCACACCAACAAGCAATTCTTGGACACCAGCAGTGTGTCTGAGAATCCCACTCGATTCTTGTTTTTAAAAGATTTTATTTATTTATTTTTAGAGAGGGGAAGGGAGGGGGAAAGAGAGAGAGAACCATCAATGTGTGGTTGCCTCTTGCGCACCCCTGGCCCACAACCTAGGCATGTGCCCTACACTGGGAATCAAATCGGCGACCCTTTGGTTTGTAGGCTGGTGCTCAATCCACGGAGCCATGCCAGCCAGGGCCGAGTTCAACTCAATCCTGACGCTATCTACCTGGATTGAGAATCAGATCCACAGGTTGAGGCTCAGTCCCACAAGGTCACCCCCACTTCAAATGCCAGCTGCAAGCTCCAGCTCTCACCTGTGTTTCTGATTGACTGCAGGTTCCAAAGACTCCGTCCTTGGGCTCAATTAACTTGCTAGAACAACTCATAGAACTCTGAGAAACATGTTACTTACTAGATTATTGTTTTATTAGCTGCTCTCCTGCGTTTTTATGGCGCTTCATTACATAGTCATGATTGAATAAATCATTGGTCATTGACAACTGAACTCAACCTCCAGCCTCTCTCCCTTCCCCCGAGGTCAGGGGGTGGGACTGAAAGTTCCAGTCCTCTAATCACATGGTTGGCTCCACCATCCTTGGGTGCTTTTCCAAAGTCACTTCATTAACCTAACAAAGACACCTTGACCACTCTCAACATAGAAAATTCTAAAGGTCTGGGGAGCTGTGAGCCAGGAACTGTAGTGAAGACCAAACATCTTATAATTCATAATATCTCAAAGGCCCCACATACAATGCAAATTTACCTGATCTCAGCTGACTTCATCTCTCAGCCCCCAGCCACCTTCTTTCTTGACCATGTACTGTGAAGCCACCTCCTCTCTCCAGGTCAGTTGCCACTATCCTCATCCAAGCCACACGTGTGATGACTACATCTCAGAAGCAGTTTCTCTGACAAGTGCAGGTGATCAATGGACTGTCAGCCAAGTGAAGCGGGGAGGGAGTCATTGTGTACACAGCCTGGCGGCCCCTGTGTGTAGCCACTCCTTCTGGTATACCTGCCTGCACCGCACCAAGGGCTCTGCATGCCGAAGACTGAATTCCATCCTTCAGAGGCACGGCCCTGGGGGGACTGGTTTTCTTCAGAGGCCTTCTGGTTCAAGTCCTGGACGTCCTGCTGTTTGAGGGGCAGGGGCGGAAGCAGTGCCTGATCGCAGCATCACAGTATCCTGTCATCAGTGCCTAGCTTCTTGAACTGCAAATGGTGCGGAAACGGTGCTTTCCTCTTTGTATGTG
Organism: Macrotus californicus; assembly: GCA_007922815.1. Classification (NCBI taxonomy): domain Eukaryota; kingdom Metazoa; phylum Chordata; class Mammalia; order Chiroptera; family Phyllostomidae; genus Macrotus; species Macrotus californicus. The sequence goes on along the minus strand of VMDR010004389.1, from coordinate 32,531 downwards.
CATCTTTTGCTTAGCTGAGTATTTGTGATCCTTAAGAGGAAAATTGCTTGGTTAAAGGCCATACACATTTTACACTTTGTTAGATGTTGCCAAATTTCCTCCAGAAAAAGGTTCTACCAACTGACACTCTCACCTCTGTGGAGGTGAGACTCTATTATATCTTTGCCGACAACAGACAATGGGCATTATTAAACTTTCTTCTCCATGTATTTTTATTATCAAAAATGTCAAACCAGCCCTGACTGGTGTGGTTCAGTGGGTTGGACGTGGTCCTGCAGACCAAAGGTCGCAGATTCAATTCCCAGTCAGGGGGTCAGGGCACATACTGTATTTTGCCATGTATAATGTACACTGTTTTGCCCAAATTTTTGAGGGAAAAATAAGGATGTGCATTATATACACGGGCAGTACCAATACCCATGTATAATGCACACTCACGTTAGAACTGTGGGTGTGCACTATACATGGCAAAATAGCTGGGTTGCGGGCCAGGTCCCCAGCTGGGGGCATGTGAGAGGCAACCGTTCGATGTTTCTCTCGCACATCGATGTTTCTCTCCCTCTCTCTCCCTCCCTTATCCTCTCTCTAAAAATAAGTAAATAAATAAAATATTTTAAAAATATATCAAACATATAGAATATTAGTTTCCTAGGGCTGCTGTAACATTACCACAAACTGGGCAGCTGAAAACAACAGAAGTGTACTCTCCCCCTGTTCTGGAAGCTAGAAGTCCAAAATCAGAGCATCAGCAGGGTGCTCCGCCAGGGTACCAGATGCGAAGCACCAACAAACCCGCAGCGGTAGTTGCTGCAGTTCTATCTTCAGCCTCACGGTGTTTTCATTCGCCAAAAACGCGCCAAGTCGTCTCCCAGTTCGTAGCATTCAGCAAATAATGGCAAGGCAGATCAGCCAGAAACTGCCACCTGATTTCCATGACAAATGCGGTCATGCCTTCTGCGCTGCCGCGTGGACACAGACAGCAACACACACTGGAGTAGAATGGAACCTGTCCCCTGTTGGCAGAGTCACCCCAAAGGAATGGAGAAATCAGTAATCATTCTGCTGTTGTAATAATTAATTGTCTCAAAACCAACTCATAGTTGATGTCAAGTGAAAGCACTGTGTACCCATCACACTACGGCATGATTAAAGAAATAAAGTGCATTTGAAGCCTTCAAAAAAATGTGTCAACAGGGCCTGCTCCCTCTAAAAGCTCTGGGGAAGATCGCTTCCTTGCCACTTCCAGCTTCCGGTGGCTCCAGGAGTTCCTTGGTTCATGGCTGCATCACTAACCTGTCTCCACCATCATCAACTGGCCTTCTTCCCTGTGTGTCTGTGTCCGAATCTCCCTCTTTTCATAAGGACAACACCCTAATCCAGCATGGCCTTATCCTGATTACATCTGCAAAGACCCCATTTCCAAATTAGGTCACACTTACAAGTTCTAGATGGACATGAATTTGAGGGGGATATCGTTCAACCCAGCACATATATAGCAATGTCAAAAAAAGCTTACAGTGCTCTGGCTGGGTTGCTCAGTTGGTTGGAGTGTTATCTTGTGCACCAAAAGGTGGTGGGTTCGATCCCCGATCAGGGCATACTTAGGTTGCGGGTTTGATCCTCAGCTGGGGCACGTACGGGAGGCAACCGATTGATGTTTCCTTCTCACATCGACGTTTCTGTCTTTCTCTCTCACTATCAGTGCTTTATCACATACCTATTTCTGTACCAACACTTCTCTTCATTTTATTTTTGGTGCATGCCAAACTAAGCTACAGATGTCAGTTCACTTCCCCCCAAGTCAATCAGTGTACCTGTCCTTAATGAGGGTTCAATATTTGGCTACAGTTATCAGGGCTTTTGTTTGTTTGTTTCTACTGGTCACCAATCTGAGAAATAAAAGGAAAAGGCACAGAAAAAGATGAAAGTCTCCCAATTCACTTGAGGCAGTGCCTCTCATCTTCTGACCTTGGCTGTCACTCTCTCTCCTCTCTTTAAGGTAAATACTGAGAAAGAACCATCATATATACTGTGTCTGTATTTCCTCACACTGCTGTCACTCTTACCAAAGTCTCCGGTTGTTGCTAAGTTCAAGGAACAGTTTTCTGTCCTCATCTTACCTGCTTCCAGGCAGCAGTTGACACTGACTTTGTTAATCATGGTGTCCTTGAATCCAAGCTTCTCCCTGTGTCTTCCCTTCCTCTTTGGTGCTCCTGTGATTTCTCTTTCGGGCCCTCTTCCTCCCTGCTCATTATAACTGCTGGTATTCCTCTGGACGTTATCCTGGGCCCTCTTGTCTCCCTACAGAGGGTCCATCTGCAGGAAAAAGAAACCACTTTTGCAATTTTTTTTCATAGAACAGAGTTTATTACTCATAGAACATTTTGGTGCTGGTTACCTTGCACATGTGGCAGAGTTGTACACACAGGAGAGGAACCCTGAAATTATGACGTTGGGGGCTATGTAGCACTTCTGGCACATCTGCCATCAAAGATACACACACACACACACACACACACACACACACATCTTTACTCTAGAATTAAACAAATCCTCTGTAGGGAGGGGGGAGCCATCTCCAGGTTTATTACCCTAAATGTAAGCTAAAAGCAAGTCTCTAGGAAGAAGAAGGAAATTTTTAGTGATCTTAGAATGTCTCCAGGAAGAGAGACATATTTATCATAGCTTATCAATTTTCTTCGCTCAGAAGACCACAACTGTGCAGGAATGCCAAGAAATACAGGGGAAATGGCCTCCCAACACACAGTAATTTAAATACGGGATGTTTAATGTAAAAATTATTAAGCCCTGGCTGGTGTGGTTCAGTTGGTTGGAGCATCATCCTGTGCACTGAAAGATTGCAGGTTCAATTCCTGGTCAGAGCACACACCTAGGTTAGAGTTCAGTCCCTGGTCAGGGAGCGTTTCGGAGGCAGCTGATTGAGGTTTCTCTCTCTCTCTCTCTCTCCCTTCGTCTCTCTCTAAGGTCAAGAAATACTTTTTAAAAGATATTTAAAAATAAAAATTATTAAGCAATAATAGGAGAGTAACTAAAGGTACACAGCAAACTCTAAAGGGAGTATATCCAAGGAAGGACAAACTTCCTTGGAAGGGTGGGCTCTCATTAAAAGATGTAGTTTCAGCCCTCTGGATGCCACAGAAGTTCACTGGGTTGCCCAGGCCAGAGTTGATTGAGTTACCAGAACTGCAGGAACAACTCTTTGGAGAGCAAGCAAGCTGTGGCTGATGGGTGTGCACACAGACAGTTGGGCATGCAGAGGAAGTTGGGGCACCGCTGCAGGCACTGCTAGAACTGGGTGCTGGAGAGGCCCTCTTCTGCAGTAACTCAGCTCGGTCGTGTACAGTCTGAGCCAGAGTGGCTCTGGGCGGCCAGCCCCACAGGATCTCCTGCATGTGCACTTCCAGGGGGCTAAGGGCTGAGGAGCTAGATGGCGCAGGAAGCAGTGACCTGAGCTGGGGTGCAGTTGTCTGGGGCTCTCATATACACTGCTGCTGCGTGAGTTGAGAGCTAGAGAAAATGTGGTGAAAGCTATGACTTGCAGGCATTTGGCACTGGAGAAAATCATGCGGGCTGAGCAAGAAGGAGAGCATCTTCCTTTTCAATGCTATTCACTGTCCTCTACAGACAGAGCTTGTGTAGAAGTGAAGTTTGAAAGTACAGTTTCCACTTTCCAGCAACTCTGGAACTCTTGTACACAAAGATCATTCCAACAATTCTACATAGAAGCTTTTCACTTGAAGGAAGTATTTTACGACTTCTGTTTGGCACATCTGAATTGCCAGCATCACCCCTCTTGTGCAACTCAGGAAGATCCAGATGAAGAGATGCATAGGGCAAAATATGGAGAAAAGGTGCGGCGCTTCCATTCCCTCTCCAGGCACTCCACTCTTGAAATTGTAAGCAGAAAGATTTAAAAAATGAGCGAAGTCGTGGGTGTGGGGACCGGTGGAGCGGAAGCCCGTCCCGGCTCCCAACTAGCCTCGTCCCACCTGTCCTGTAGGTGCTAGCTGCCACCTGCAGGGTGGCGTTGGAAGCAGGCTGAGCTCGACCCGCCCCCTTTCCTACAAGGAGCATGCGCGCCTGGAGACACGTATGGCCAATCAGTGAAAAGGAGCGGCTGTGAGTGGCATGCGCTTCATTCAATCTTCTGTGGCCCTGGCCCCATGGTGGTGCGGGGCGGAGCTCGGGCGGGGGAGACGGTCACCTGATCTGTGGCGGCAGTGGTGGCCGAGGCTGTAGAGGCTGAAGCTGTGATGGCGGCGACGGTGGCAGCTTGCGCGCCGGAGGGGACGAGGCGGGCCCCGGCGTTTTGGCAAATGAGGCTGTTGTTACTGTTGCTGGTGGCGGCGGCGGCAGCGACGGAGCAGCAGGTGCCGCTGGTGCTGTGGTCGAGTGACCGGTGAGCGGAACGGTGGGCTGGGGCGGGCCGCGCTGCGCACCGTGGCGGCTAGGGTACCCTCGGCTGTGCTCGGCGAGAAGCTGCGAGGCCCAGAGGGGACTGTCCCTTGCTCGACGGCCCACAGCCAGTGGGAGCTCATGGGCTTTGAATCTCAGGCCATGCACTCTCACTTGACAGCACCTCTTCTGTCCACTGGCAGGGACTTGTGGGCTCCTGCGACCGACACCCATGAGGGCCACATCACCAGCGACTTGCAGCTCTCTACTTACTTAGACCCCGCCCTGGAGCTGGGCCCCCGCAATGTGCTGTTGTTCCTGCAGGACAAGGTGCGCTGCCCCAGCTCTCTCCTTCAGTCATCAGGAGGCAGACAGGCCCCCTCCCCCTCCCTCCAGGACAATGAAGCCCATTCCCCAAGGGAAACTTCAATGACCTTGTCCCAAGTGCAGGGAGGTGTGGCTCCTCTCTTGGGAAGGCCTGTAGGAGAAGGTTCACTGGGAATAGTGGAGGCCCAGAAATTGCATCAACTTGATTGGGGGAAGCAAGTGGTCAGAGGCCAGATGCCTAGAGAGTACCATGCACTTATCTGACCTACTTTACATGGTGGGGATTATTGACCCTCTTTACAGATGAGAAGACAGATGCCCAAGGAGGGGATGTGACTGGCTCAAGGTCACACAGCTAATGAGTGGCAGAGTTGCTATTCTAATTGTAATGATCATAGTAGGAATTTCAAAATGATCATTACTGAGTGCTCCCTGTGCGCTGTGCTGAGCTGATGTCTTTATCTTGGCTTTACTGCTGAGGAAGCTAAGGCTTGGAGGGCTGCAGTGATTGGCTGCTTTTTGCACAGCACAATCGGTCCCAGCCTGAGTCTGTCAGATGTTGTCCCCCCGGCCCCCACCAGTTTGTGCTCATAATCGGCACACTGTTTCCCCTCCCATTCATGTCTCTCTGCTCCCAAACCAGGGATTTAGACTGTGAGACGATTCTAGGGCAGTGTAGGTTTGGTGTTTGCGAAGTTATCGAGCCTCTGCTTGTCCCTTCCTCGTTCATGGCCTGTATGGCTCATGCCCCTTGTGGTCTTGCTCTGTCACTCTGTGGGCAGGTTGTGGCAGTCCTGCTCTCCTTTAGTCCTTCCAGGAGTTGGTAAATAATGTAGTCAGACTGGAACTCAGTTCCAGTTCTACTACTTAACAGTCTTTGGAATCACCCGCGAATGCCAGTTTCTGCATCTGTGAAATGAAAATACCGCCTCATCAGAGGGCCGTGAGGAGCAGTTGTTAATGTCCATGTAAGATATCTAGCCGGGTTCCTGTCTTACGGCCTTCATCCATTGGCCAAATAGGAACTGCCTACTATGCACCAGTTATTAAGTGTTGGGGACACCCATGCCCCCACCCTGAGGAAGCTGACATTCATGTGAGGATGACATGTAAATGCTAAGTTCTTATATAATGTCAGTGCTATAGTGTTTACAGAAAAAAGAAGCAGGCTAAGGGGACAGAGCGACTGGCAGCCCTGTTTAAGATAAAAGTGATTAGGCAGGGGCTTACTGAGGAGGTGGTGTCTGAGCAGAGACCTAAACAGAGGGAGGGACAGAGCCATGTGCCTATGGGGGACAGGTGTTCCTGGCCGAGGGAACAGCAGGTGCACAGGCCCTGGACAAGGAGTGCTCTTGGTGAGCCCGTGGAAGAGTTGGTGTCGCCGGAGTACAGAGAGTGAGAGAAAGGGGTAGGAGATGGTTAGCCAGGTAGCCCGGAGGTGAGGAATGGGTTGGTTGTGGTTCTGAATGTGGTAGGGAGACCTCGGTTATTTCAAGCAGGGAGTGGCATAAGGAGGTAGTGGGGGTTTCTAGGCTTTCAGAAGGAGAGCCCGGGTGTCCAAACAAGGTCAGGATTCCTGGCCTGGAGGGAGAGGACGCTGGGCAAGTGTGTATACTAAACAGAATGAGGTTAGGGAAGCTGTTTAAGATTGCCTCCGGCCTAACCGGGAAAAGCCAGAGGAAGCTGGGAGTGGGGTGGAAGGCGGGAGTTGAGGGACGGCTCTAGGTTGCAGAAGAAAAGGGATGGGCGGCAGGGTTACTGTGGTCAGGAGAGCTCAGGAGACTTAAGTGCTTTCTCCAGCATGTTCCAAGAACTTCACCTGTTTCTCTACTTCCGCCAAAAGCTGGTGGGGTGACGGACTTCTCACCCTTCTTTAAAAAAGGTCTCGTCCCGACTGGACATAGGTGGCTATAGCTGTTGCAACTGGTATGCAGGTTCTCCTTTTTCCTGACTTCCCTTTAGTGAGGGGGCTAGCATGCAGTAAATGCTTCTGACTGCGCCCTCCAGTCCCTCCCCCTAGCTTCTCTCTTCCCTACTCAGTTCCTGTTGTCTGCAGGCAGGCAGCTGACTCTTACTCCTGAGGTTACCACAAGTCAGCTGCCCACAGATTTCCTCCCAACCCCATGACTGCCTTCCATGATTTCTAACCCTCACCCTGCAAGGAGGGTGCTAAAGAAAAGAAAGAACCTTCCATTTCCCCCCCTCCCCACCCCCACCTTGCCCTTGCTTACTCTTTTGACCAAACCAAATCTGACTCTAATTGACATTTTGCTGGCCCTGCAAATGCACAGGGAAAGTGTCCCCCCCACCCTGCCCTGGCCTGGCCCAACCTTCTCAGGCCATTCCCCCCTGCTTCCCTACTAGCTGAGCGTTGAGGACTTCACGGCATATGGCGGTGTGTTTGGAAACAAGCAGGACAGCACCTTTTCCAACCTGGAGGTAAGAGTCCTCAGTTATGGATCATGGGGGCTGTTCTGCCCCCCTCCCCGAGCACAATAAGAACTGTCCCCTTAGGGACCAGAGATGCTGGCTTTGTGGGTAGAAAGGCCTGAGTGTCAGGGGCCAGGGATGTGGGACGTTTTCTTTCTGATCAGTTTGGGGGGGTGGCTCAGGCCCATTATTCCCTTGCTAACTCATTCTCCACCTATCCTATATCCCCAGAATGCTCTGGACTTGGCCCCCTCCTCTCTTGTGCTTCCTGCTGTTGACTGGTATGCAGTCAGCACCCTGACCACTTACCTTCAGGAGAAGCTTGGGGCCAGCCCCTTGCACGTGGACCTGGCCACCCTTCGGGAGCTGAAGCTCAATGCTAGCCTCCCGGCTTTGCTGCTCATCCGCCTGCCCTACACAGCCAGGTATGGCCCAGCCTCCAGCCTCGAGGCTCTGGGCTCTCGCAGCACAACTGAGTCAACAATGACAGTCCTCCCATTCAGAACCTTGAAGCCCTTCCACAAGGTGCCCTGTGTGGCCAGAAGAGGCTGGAAGGGCCTCCGGCCGGGCTGTGACTCGAGTCGGTGCCCTGCACTGAACTAAGGCTCCAGAGACAAGGTGGACATGGGCTCTGGTGGTAGGGAGCCATCTTACCTAGCCAGGACCCTTTCGTGCAGCAGGTGGCAGGGACATGAGTGGGACCATGAAAGCAGGGGCAAGGGGTTCCAGGCAGGGCCATGAGGTGAGCAAAGATGTAGAGGGAGCAGCGAGCATGGCTCCCAGAGCTCCCAGCTAGAGTGTGCCGGGTGCATGGGGCTGTAGGAAAGGATGGCGGCATTGAGTGGAGGACGGGCTAGAGGGGCAGAGGGGATGCGGCTGGGGGTGGTGGAAGCTCTTCAGGCTGTGGGGGCTCTAACACTCTATCTTTTCCATAGCTCGGGTCTAATGGCACCCAGGGAAGTCCTCACAGGCAATGGTGAGTAGGGTTAGGGAGAGTGCACGTTTTCCACAGAGAGCTGGTCCACAGCCCCTCAGCCCCTCCTCAACCCCAGGGCGGCTCTCCTGCTTCTTGGAGCAACTGGCAGCTGATCAGGGAAATGCTGGCCCTCGGGCCTCACTCGTCTTCAGCTGGGCCCTTCCTGGCAGAGTATTTAGGATGTCTAGGGGTCCTCCATGTGGGAGCCTTGGAGCCGGTCTCCACTCAGGCAGCGTGAATCCCAAAGTTTGGACAGCATTTTAGAAAACAGTTCTGAAGACTTTTGTTCTCTTTGCTATAAAGGACAGTCAGTCATTCCCGGTGGAAAAGTCATTGAAAACCTTCTGAGGGTGGGTTTGGAGTTTCTTATATCATTGTCTTTTGTCATTCACTTTAGTTAGGGCTTAGCATTAGGGAGTTGACAGCTAAAGCCACAGGTGTCCCAGGGTAGCTAGGGGTGGGCAGGATGAGAAGCAGCTGTTGTTAGGGATCCTCGATGGAAACTGAAAACACTAGTGAAGGTTGAGGGGAGCTGACTCTTCAAGGGTCTCAGTGTCCCACTACAGAGGACATGCCAGTTGCTGGGGGTGGGGGGACTTCACAGTGCAGACATCTGGTGGCTCCCACTTCAATGAGGTGATCTCACAGCACTCAATCCAGAGGGGGCACTGGTGTGGTATGTGGAAGGGCACAGCCTTGCCTCTCTGCTGGCTCCTGCTGTGTGAAGGTCAGATGGTTTCTAACAGGCCATGGGAAGTGTTGCTATGAGCGTCCACCTGTGACCTGGTTCACTCTGCTGTCGCTGTTGCCCCTCAGATGAGATCATTGGGCAGGTGCTGAGCATGCTCAAGTCTGAAGATGTCCCGTACACAGCGGCCCTCACGGCGGTCCGCCCTTCCAGGGTATGTGCCCTGCTGCAGGGGCTCTGGGAGGTGTGGGCAGAGGCCACATGGTGAATTGGCCTGGAGGGGGTGTGGCTCCGAGTGGCCTTAGCAGGGGCCAGCTTCTCCCTGGGCCGACGTCTGGGGGACGAACATGAACTGTAAAGTCCTGCTTACCCCTCCCCGGTGCGGTTTTCCGTTGGCCCGGTCAGTCTTACGGACTGGCGTGTTCAGACAGTAAGTCCGAGTGTTTCTAAGTTGGAGGGGCTGGGAATGTCACAAAGGCTGAGGGGTCAGCTGGAGGAAGCCTCCTGGAGGAAGGGCCTCTTGAGTATGACCAGTGGGACTACAGATGGTGGAGAGAGGGACAGTGAGGGCAGGCCACTTGGTTTGGGGCCTGTTCCCAGGGCCGTTGAGAGAAGGCTTGTGGGCTGTTTCTGCAGGTGGCCCGTGATGTAGCCATGGTGACAGGAGGGCTAGGTCGCCAGCTACTGCAAAAACAGCCAGTGTCACCTGTGATCCATCCCCCCGTGAGTTATAATGACACTGCCCCCCGGATCCTGTTCTGGGCCCAGAACTTCTCAGTGGAATATAGGGAACACTGGGAAGACCTGACCCCCATGACATTTGGGGTCCAGCAACTCAACCTGACCGGCTCCTCCTGGAATGACTCTGTTGCCAGGTAAGGGCAGAATACCTGTCACTTCAGGTGGGTGTATATGTTCACCATGGGAATGCTGGTGGTGTCATAGGGTGGGGCTCTTGGAGGGCCCTCGAAGTGAGTGTCGCTTAGAGTTCTGTTTCCTCATGCCTTCTAGTCCTTGACTGGGACCTTGACTGTTAATACTGCCCAGTCACCTGGGAACTTGACGCCTCGCCCTTGAGCAGCCTCAAGGAGACTGCACTATGGTGCATACCAGGCCTGAGCAAGTTCTGGGGCTCCCATACCCTCCCTGTGTGGTGAGAGACCACTCACTCCTGAAGCCAAACCTGGGCACCTCAACAACCCCAAGGGGGAGCTCCCCAAAGGAGGAGGGCCAGTGGGTTCAGGGGAGCCAGAGGAAGGAGCCCTCAGCTGGAGGTCGGTGGTTCCTGATCTAGAATGTGACAGGGTCTCAGTTTTCTCATCTGTCAAGTGGGGGCGTTACCTCTTCAGGTGACTACGAGGACCCAGGCAGCTTAGGTAGGAGCAGACTTGAGCTCCTTGATCTAAGATGTTCAAGGCCCTTTCAGAGCCTGACCACTTGCCTCTTACTCTGGTCCTGCAGGCTTTCGCTGACCTATGAACAACTTTTTGGTACCACGGTGACGTTCAAGTGAGTCCAAGGAGTGGTTGAGGTGTGGGTGGACTGGTGTGGCTCTGGCTTCCTCAGCAACCTGACAGCCCTGTGGCCTCCCCCAGGTTCATTCTGGTGAACCGTTTCTACCCAGTATCGGCCCGGCACTGGTTTACCATGGAGCGCCTCGAAATCCACAGCAATGGCTCTGTAGTCTACTTCAATGCCTCCCAGATCACAGGGCCCAGCATCTACTCCTTCCACTGCCAGTATGTCAGCAGTCTTAGCAGGAAGGGCAGTATCCTTGTGCCCAGCACCCAGCCCTCTCTCTGGCATATGACTCTTCAGGACTTCCAGGTAGGCCGCAGGGAGGAGCCCAGGCTGGAGGTAGCAGGATCCTAGTAGAGAGGGGAGGGAGTGGAGGCCTGAAGTCTTTGGGCTTGGGCTCCCATCCCATGAGATTTGCACTGCCCAGTAACTTGGGAACCTCAGCCCTTACTAGGCCTCCCTCTGTGTGGGGCCATGTGGTCCTTTCTCTCCCCCAGATCCAGGCCTTCAACGTGACAGGCGAGCAGTTCTCCTACGCCAGTGACTGTGCCGGCTTCTTCTCCCCGGGCATCTGGATGGGGCTGCTCACCTCCTTATTCATGCTTTTCATCTTCACCTACGGCCTGCACATGATCCTGAGCCTCAAGACCATGGACCGCTTTGATGACCACAAGGGCCCCACCATCACTTTGACCCAGATTGTGTGACTCTGTAACCACTGGGGATTGAGGGTGTGATGGTGTACAGGTTGTCACTGTCTCACCTCAAGGCATGCTGGACTGAAGGACTTCCTTCTCTTCTTACCATAGCATGAACCCCCAGTTCCCCTCAGCCTGTCTTGCTCCTGTTCAACCCTCTGAGGGACTTCCCTGGGGCTGCCCACCCCCATCTCTGTCAACAGGTGTACATATTCTGCGTAGATAGTAGACAAATCTCCGAGGCTTGGTGATTGTGAGGTGAGGGGACATGAATTCTAGAGCCCCTTCTGCCTCCCCCTTTCTCCTTATTTATTTTCATGTCTCCACCATCACCCCTTGCTGTTTATAGTGCTTTTGTGTAGCCTGTGCTCCCTTCCCAGGCTTTATTGGGCTCCCTGAAGCAGCCAGGAGCTGGATGTTCCCTGATTGGGGGGTAAAAGTACTTTTTAACTGTCTGTCCCACTTCAATGGTGGTGTTTTTGGTGATGTGCTAACAATAAGCAGTACTCTGGGATCTGTTTCTGTGGCCTGAGAAGGAAGGGACCTCCACGGCAGGTGGGCTGGGTGTGCTCACTCGGTTTCTGGCAGCTCCTGCCAGGAATGCCTAGCAGGAGCCTGGGGTGGTCGGTGGGTTTCCTTCCTAATAAAATAAAGATGGGTCGCCATGCTTCGGCCTCTTGTCACTCATTTCTGTACTGGACAGGAGGGATGCACTTGGCTGAGGGCTTCCAGAGAGGCACCCAGATGTAGCTGTAGCCAAGTCAGGCCAAGGGGGAGGCGGGAAGGCCTGTAGGAGTCTACGACCTCAGGGAGCCAGGGGAGATGCAGTGGGTCTTTAACAAGGTGGTCCCCTAAGTGGCTAGGGTAGGGAGAGGCTGCAGTAGGCAGACAGGAAGGGCCAGGGTGGTTAGCGCCTGGGGATGACTATCGTGACAAAAGTAGCCCTCAGGTCCCTTTGGGACTGCCCCTTGCTGCAGGGGTGTGCGCCTGGACCTGGGGGCCCGCGCTAAGCATCCTGAAGGGCGGGGCGGGCTCTGAGGCCCTGCGCACGGATCCCTGGACCGCAGCACAGGACATTAGACTGCCCCGCCCTCTCCGCGCCACTTCACTCCCCTCAGGCCTCTCGGATAGCGGAGCTGCGCTGGTGCTGAGGCCTGGGCACTGGCAGCCCTCCCAGGAGGTGAGCCGGCGAGGCGGTGGCTGGGACCTTGCGCTGCGGAGCACAGGGAGGGGACGGGACTCTTTGACGCGGCGGAGGGGTCTGACGGTGGCCGACACGCCGCCATCTTTGGTCCAGTGCTGCGGCGGAGGCTGTGGTGAAGGAGGAGGAGGAGCTGACGGCTCTGGCACCGAGGCCCGACCATGGATGAGGAATACGATGTGATCGTGCTGGGCACCGGCCTCACCGTAAGTGCGGCCTTGGGCGCCTGGAACCCCCGCATCGCCCCCTCCTCCCTGCCGTGCTGCCGCCCCCGGCCCCATCCTGTCACTGCCATTCGCGGCACTGCCGCCCCCGGCTCTCGGGTCCCCGAAAAAAACAACCCCATGCCCACCCCCTCACGACGTGGCCTCTATCCACTACCATGGCCCCTTCTCTAAGAAACGGCCCCCCCTTTTCCTGCCTCCTCGACTTCCCGGGCCCCAACCGTCGGCCCCATCTATCCTCCCCATCCCAGCCTGCATCCCCATCCCCCGGCCCTACATCCCCCAGTGCCCACCCCTCAACACTGGTCCCAACACATCGCCCGCACCTCTGGCTGGTCTAGCATCTCCTCCTATCTTACGCTAATCCTGGTGAGGATGAAGTATACGGACCACGGGTTAAGGGGCTTCACCAGGGTGGACCCACATCCTGCCTTCCGGGCTTTTTATGCGACTTGGGGACCCAGGGAATGTTCCAGAAGGAGTAGCAGTGGGGGCAGTGACCACATTCCCGGTACCCCACCCTGGTTTCCCATGGAGATCTCAGGCTGACTAGTGCCTTCAGCCTTTGTCCTTGGGCTAGTGACAGTGAATGGTGAGGATGTTTATTTTCCCCCTCCTTTCAAACCCTGGTGGACCGCTCCTCTAAGAGACTCCTCTCCTTCAATCTTGGCGCAGAAGCCCCTCCCCAGGCTGGAAGACTCAGGGTCAGGGACAACTTGGAGGAGCGAGCAGCCCAGGGTGGGGCCTGCGATTCCTGGACCATCCTACGCCTTTCTTCCACCGGCCCTTCACTGTCCAGCTGGGTCTCTTCTGTGGCTCATTGTGTCTTATCTGTCTTCCTAGGGCTCTATGTAGATAAGATAATTTTCTTGGCATGGTAGTTGCTGATAGTCCATCCGTGTGTCTGTTGGATGCTCTCCCTCTATGCCTCCGTTATTTCTCTTCTTTACCTCTTTGCTCCACAAGATTATAAAACAGACTGTGGTCAGATAAAGCCACTGCCCCCCAATTTTAGGCGAGGTGGCCTGTAGTGGGTGACAGGAGGCAAGGAGCCATCCATTGGTGCAGAGTCCTAGCTTTGCTCTCCTCGGTTTGGGGTGGGGAACAAGGGCTACTGGTAGGGATATGGGCAGGAGTGCAGCAAATGTCGCCCCTTCCCCAGGAATGCATCCTGTCAGGCATCATGTCTGTGAACGGGAAGAAGGTGCTGCACATGGACCGGAACCCCTACTATGGGGGTGAGAGCTCCTCTATCACACCCCTGGAGGAGGTGAGGCCACCTGAGCCCAGGCCCATCCCTTGTTAACCTCTTGCATAGGGTGCTGAAGCACTCCTTAGGTTTTCTGGGAAAGGGGGAGTGGGGGAGGGAGGGGTGGTCTTAGAGATACCTCTCTTTCTCTCCTTCCTGCTTGTAGCTGTATAAGCGTTTTCAGTTGCTGGAGGGGCCACCTGAGTCAATGGGCCGGGGCCGAGACTGGAATGTTGACCTGATCCCCAAATTCCTCATGGCCAATGGTGAGGGAGACCAAGGAGGTATTGTGGGTTGTGATTGGGACAACCAGAGAAGGGTCAGGCTTCATAAAATGCAGCCAGAGCAGATGGAGTTTCTGGAGGGAGCCATACTGATACTGTTGCCATTCCCTCACTGACTTGCAGGGCAGCTGGTAAAGATGCTACTGTATACAGAGGTGACTCGCTACTTGGACTTCAAGGTGGTGGAAGGCAGCTTTGTCTACAAGGGGGGCAAGATCTACAAAGTGCCATCCACTGAGACTGAAGCCTTGGCTTCTAGTGAGTGTGGCTCCCCTGAGTCAGGGAATCATGGGGATGGGGGCAGCCATTCAGAGCAGGGCACCCTTTGCCCAAGGTCACATCCCCAAGTAGTCCCAGAAGCCCCTTGCTCTGTCTTCCCTATACTGACCCAGGCTGTGCCTCACGTGGGTTGCCATGGGGAAGTCCACGTGCAAAGGGGATGTGGAGGGGGGACTCCTTCTTGGAAAGACTTCAGCCTTTGGCAGAGACTCTACCACCTGACCAGTGAAACATCCTCCCATGTCAGAGCTACGAGGGCCCTCTGAACCTGTACAGATGGGAAACTGAGGCTGAGAAGGTCAGAGGGGTTAATCTAAGGTCACACAGTGGTTAGCAGGAGTACTCAGTCAGGAGCTAGGGAACCTGCTTTCTTGGCCTGCCTGGTGGGAAGGAGAGATTCACGTTCTGTGGTGCGAAGGCTCTCCTCACATTGCCTCTGCAGATCTGATGGGTATGTTTGAGAAACGGCGCTTCCGCAAGTTCCTAGTGTTTGTGGCAAACTTTGATGAGAATGACCCCAAGACCTTTGAGGGCGTCGACCCCCAGAGCACAAGCATGCGTGAAGTCTACCGGAAGTTTGACCTGGGCCAGGACGTCATTGACTTCACTGGCCACGCCCTGGCGCTCTACCGCACTGATGAGTGAGGGGAACTGGCGTGGCACACCACACGTGGCCTGGCCTGCATGCACCCTGCCCTCCTTTCTGCTTGCTCCCTCGGCCCACCGTGCACATCTCTTGAACTCAGCCACATGCTCATCTGCTGCCTTTTCCATTCGTTACCTGTGTTTAACCCATAGGCTTCCTCAGGCCATTGAGGGTGGGGGAATGCTGGCCTGGTGCCTGGGTGGGGTGAGCTGGGGGTTCTGCGGTTGGAGCCTCTTCTTCTGACCCTGTCCCCCCCAGCTACTTGGACCAGCCCTGTCTTGAGACCATCAACCGCATCAAGTTGTACAGCGAGTCCCTGGCCCGGTACGGCAAGAGCCCGTATTTATACCCACTCTACGGCCTTGGCGAGCTGCCTCAGGGCTTTGCGAGGTGAGGGCATGGCTTCTTTCCCTTGGCAGTACTGAGTAGGACCAGGGCCAAGAATGGGAACAGCCCCTTTGAGCGTTTTCTTAGCATTTTATGTCCTGCCGTGTGGTCTTCGTTTACTTTGCACCTTCCTTCGGTAATGGGGATGCGGCAGCAGTGTGTTGCAGTGCAGACTGGAAGAGCCAGGCCGGCACGGATGGGGCTCGCTCTGCTCCTGGGCTGAGTCAGGCCGTGCTAGGGCTGCACGAGAGTGCTTGGAACCTTGAGTCAGGCCTTCTCCGGAGCCCTCCATTTTGTTCCCCCGGCCATTTCCATGAGGAGCTGTGCCCTCATGCCACCCTTAGGCTGTCCTTTGCAGGATATTCTGGGTGACAAATCTGGAGAGAACCATCGGGTCTCCTGAGCTCTGCTTGCCTGGGGTAGCCTTCTCTGTGCCCCAGTGATGTGTGGGGGGTGGGGGGTACAGTGGCACTGGTCCTTGTTTCTCCTGGTGGGGTCCTTCACCATCACTCTCCCCACCACAGATTGAGTGCCATCTATGGGGGGACGTACATGCTGAACAAACCTGTGGATGACATCATCATGGAGAACGGCAAGGTGGTGGGTGTGAAGTCTGAGGGAGAGGTAAGCCTTCTCCACAGTGCAGTTATGATGGTGTGGGTGGAGTTGTTAAGAGGCTCTCTTCCCAGTGATCTGGGCTCTGCGGGGTTTTCTGCTACTCAGTTCTAAGGGCCTTGGGCTGGGCACTGGAACTACAGAAGTCTACATAGCCATTCCTGTTGGCAAGAGTGCTATGTCAGCCACTGGTCCAGGGAGTGTCCCTGATCATAGTGTCTCAGCAAAGGGGATCACCCGGCCCTGCACATAGGGCGTACCTCTCTGAGATGCAGGATGAAGCAGTACGCTATAGGAGGGGCAGTGGTGACAGCTCAGAGGAGCGCCCTGCCTGCCGGAGCTGCCAGCCCTAGCTGTGGGCCCATCTCCAAGACTACCTAGCAGAGTGTTGGATAGAGACAAGGCCTTTTGATGCTTTGACAGGTGGCCCGATGCAAGCAGCTGATCTGTGACCCCAGCTACGTTCCCGACCGTGTGCGGAAGGCTGGCCAGGTTATCCGCATCATCTGTATCCTTAGCCACCCCATCAAGAACACCAATGATGCCAACTCCTGCCAAATCATCATTCCCCAGAACCAGGTCAACAGGAAGTCAGGTAGGCCAAGCCCCATGTCACTTCCTTCAGGGTGTTGTCTTTGGGGTGATTCTGCCTCTCCTCATAAGTCTTGGAGCTCTCTTCCTGATTCCTCCATGGAAAAACAGGGACCCTCATCACAGTCACCATGACTTGAGGCTCTAGGGATTGGGTGGCTTGGATTCTTCCCCTTCATGAGGATGGCAGCTTGGATGCTACCTGCTGTGTGGAGCTGGGGAGGGGCAGGCAGGCCCCAATTGAGCCCACCCCCAGGAGCCCTTTGTGTGCCCATGTTAATGGATTCCTTCCTGCTGGCAGACATCTACGTGTGCATGATCTCCTATGCACATAATGTGGCCGCTCAGGGCAAATACATCGCCATTGCCAGCACCACAGTGGAGACCACGGAGCCTGAAAAGGAGGTTGAGCCGGCTCTGGAGCTACTGGAGCCCATTGATCAGAAGTGAGAGGCTTGGGGGAGGAAGGGAGCCAAGGAGCTGGAGGACTGGGGGATGGGAACCAAGGAAGGGCAAAGCTGGTTATGAGCCTGTCCCCTCCCCTCCATCTGCCCCTCAGGTTTGTGGCCATCAGTGACTTGTATGAGCCCATCGACGATGGTTCTGAGAGCCAGGTAAGCAGCCTGTCTCAGCCCTGGCTCCTGGCTGCCTGCCCAGGGCCCCTGCCCAACTCACCCTAGGCCCTGGCCGTCACTGTTTTCAGGTGTTCTGTTCCTGCTCCTATGATGCCACCACACACTTTGAGACAACATGCAATGACATCAAAGACATCTACAAGCGCATGGCAGGCTCCGCCTTTGACTTTGAGAACATGAAGCGCAAACAGAACGATGTCTTTGGAGAAGCTGACCAGTGATTGCTGACCCTACCCCAGTCCCGGATACCCTCTCCCCTGTTCATCTCCAGGGCTAGGGAGATGGGCATGGCTGGGCACCCCTGTTTCCAGCATCCTCTGCGTTCCCCACCACATTCCTGTCACCCACCTCATTGATTCACTGACCAAATCCTTAATCTTAGTGATGGTTTGGGAGATGGGGGGCGGGGGTTGGATAGCGTTCTCTTTCTTGGCCCTTACTTATCCTGGGAAAAGAGGGTTCCTCTCCTTATGTGTGTTTCTTCCCCCTGCCAGTGATTCTTCTGCTCTGTTTGGGAAGAATATGGAGGAAAAGCTGACTTCTGCCCCCACTGCGCTTCCTTCCACTGTAGTGGCCTTTGGAGATGCCCCCTGCCTCCCCCCCACCAACTCTCTTGCGTGTTGGAGAGAAGGGGCCCTCCCAGCACAAAGTTTCATCCTTCATTCCCCACCCCCGTTAATTTATTCTAATTTATTAACCTTTGCCTACCCTGTGTGAGAAGGGAGTGCTGTGCCCCTCCATTGCAGTCTCGTGGTGCCTGGGGCTGTGGAGCAGCCCCCTTGGCTACCTAGGCAGCCTGGGAGGGGAAAGGGCTTGGGTGTGGCCCCGTTGGAGGTTGATCTCACTGTTTTTGTTTTTTTTGTGTGTTTTTGTGTTTGTGTCTTTTGGTACTTGCTGAGAGAGAAATGTGAGCAAAGCAGAAGGAGGTGGGAAAATGGATCCAGACCCCCAGTGTACCCCCTCCACGACTTTCCCTTAGTGGTGGGAAACCCTTATCTTGCAAAGTGAATGTGAGCCCTTCCCCAACCTCTAGTGTATTTCACAGAAAACAAAATCTCCCAATAAAATTGTGTGGAAACCTAAGCCCAGATCTTCAGCTTTGTTGTCTAAAAGCTGGGCACTGGGTGGGGCCTTGGCTTCCTGGGATGTCATGCTGTCCCTATGAGTTTGGGATTCTGGCCTAGCTTGGCTCCTGATGACTATGAAAAGGTCACTTTCTTCATCAGGGAATTAAAGAGCGCCTGAACTGAAAGGGCCTACACAGAGGAAACAGGTCACATTAACCTGCCCAGGGCCTCCCAGCAAGTTAGTGCTGGCACTAGGATGGCCACCATGGGGTGTCAATGTGAAAGAAACTGGGAGAGGGGTCTGGCCTGGGGTGGGGGTTAAAGAGGAGGGAGCAGGGTCCTTCACTCCAAGTCAAGGAAGAGGAGGCAGAGGGGACCCAGGCCCTAGCATCGTGGTCTGGGGAAACGGAGGACTTGGGTCCAGTCTTGGGTGAGGGTCAAACTGGTGGGAGCAAGGGAAACGGGCTGCCTGAGGCAGGGCAGCAGCAGGTGGCAGTCTGGCCTTGGGCCGGGTCAACATCAAGGAAGTGGAGGGCCCCGATGCTCAGCCTTAGGTAGATCAACAGGAGGAAGTAGGACTGGGGAAGCCAGCCTTTGTCCTCGGGTTAACTTTGAGGAATTGACGGGGAACCAAAGGAGCGGGGGCGGGGCGGGGAGTGGGGGTGGGATGGAAGGCGGGAAACAGAGGGGACCCTAAGCCAGCCTCCGGTGGTCTGTGGGGCGCCCAGCAGTCACGTGCTGGGACGGGGCGGGGCGCCCGCGCGTTGCCCGGTGGCTGACGTCACGGCGCGCACGGGCGTCGGCTGACTACACGGACGCCAGACGCCGCGGTCACCGGAGCCGCTGACTCTGCCTGGCTGTTGTCGCTATCGCTCCTGCTGCTGCTGCCGCTGCCACTATGGCTCAGTACAAGGGCGCCGCGAGCGAGGCGGGCCGCGCCATGCACCTGATGAAGAAGCGAGAGAAGCAACGCGAGCAAATGGAGCAGATGAAGCAGCGGATCGCCGAGGTGCGGGCTGGGCCTGGGCGACTCAGAGCATGCGCGCTGCCCACTGCCCCCGTCCCCTGGGTCCCCGCGCAACCCCGGTAGGAGGGTGTAGAGCGCGGGCGGCGAGCAGATTGGGGCCCTTGCTTGCTGATGTCCAACAAGGGGCAGAAGCGAGCCGGCGACAGTCTGCTCATCTATAAAATGGGCCCAGAAGGCTGAGCCCAACTACCTTGTGACAAGCCTCCAACTGGAGGAAGCAACAGTCAGTGTTTACATTGGTCACAATGGGGAGCCCCTCGCAGGCACAAGGCATCCTGGCTCTGGCTCCTGAGCCCTGAGAATGAGGTCTCTGCCCTGAGCCAATGGATACGAGGAAGGGCAGGCCCTGACCAATCCACCCTCTGCTGAGGCTCTTTCCCGAGTCCTTTGTGCCCCAACAAAGGTAGACGAGAGCATCAGGGATTCACACAGGTCTTCAGTGAGAAGTCAGGAAGGAAAGAGTGGGCCTTTGCGGGAGACTCTTCCTTTGGAAGAGTGTGGACTCAGTACACAAGGGATGAGCAGGCTCCGACCTTAGGTACTATGGAAGCTGGGTCCAAGGAAGTGGCCCCATGCTGGAGTCGTGCTGAGGCCTTAATTCATGCCCCATTGTCTCAGTGCTGACTCTGGCCAGCCAGAGATACATTTCTCTGCTGGTTACCTCCTCTGGAGGCCACTGGCCAGAGAGGGAACCTACACAGGATGGGGCTGAGCCAGAGTGAGGAGGCCTCGGGATGCTGTGGGCAACATTGTTCAGTGAAGGACTACGCCCCTTGGCCATCTTCACTCTCCTGTCACCCCTTGGCCTGGGTCTCCAGAGCTTCAGCTTAAAAGCTGGGTATAAAGCCCTGGCTGGTGTGGCTCAGTGGATTGAGTGCCAGCCTGTGAAACAAAGTGTCCCTGGTTCAATTCCCAGTCAGGGCACATGCCTGGGTTGCAGGCTAGGTGCCCAGTAGGGGGTGCATGAGAGGCAACCACACATTGCTGTTTCTCTCCCTCCCTTTCTCTCTCTCAGAAAAAAAAATTAATAAAATCTTAAAAAATAATAAAATAAAAGCTAGGGATGAAAAACTGCAAAGGCAGGTAGAGCCTGTGGCTCCAGGCTACTGAGGGAGGCAGGGAGGGCTCAGAGCAGCTCAGACGTCACAGGGAAAGAACCCCATTTGGCTCCCTCAGTACTGAAAGAGCCCCCTGCAGCCCTGTGGAACCTTCCATCAACCAAGGAAGGAGGACGTTTCTTCTCCCAGGTCATATTATAGGCCAGGAGCAGATCTGGGACTGGAGCCAGGGCCCAGGTCCTCACTTCCACTGCGGAGTGGTGGGTGGCCCTCACTGCTACTTTTTATTGCTTGCAGGAGAACATAATGAAATCCAACATTGACAAGAAGTTCTCTGCACACTACGATGCTGTGGAGGCGGAGCTCAAGTCCAGCACAGTGGGCAAGTAAAGCATGCATGTCTCTTTCTCCTGGACCCAGAGGCCTATTGCTTTACTGGCCCTGGGTGATTGGTCCTTATCCCCATTGTCTCCTGGTCTCATAGGACTTGTGACTTTGAATGACATGAAGGCCAAGCAGGAAGCACTGGTGAAGGAACGCGAGAAGCAGCTGGCCAAGAAGGAGCAGTCAAAGGAGCTGCAGCTGTGAGTCCTCTTCTCCCCACCAGTAGCTGCCCTCCGAGATGTGACTGATGCTTGGGGTTGGGTTTAGCTGTTCCTGTATCTTGAAGGGGAACCCTTGTGTCAAAATCAAACCCTGCCCATGACCTTAAAGTGACCCAGGGCAGTAGGACTCCTCAGGATCTGTACCACGTGGGCCCCATGCCGAGCACATAGGTGTTTCTGGGTCAGAGAAGGGGCCTCAGGGTGAGGATGTGGCGTATGACGGCTCTCCGTGCCTTGGCAGGAAGCTGGAGAAGCTGCGAGAGAAGGAACGCAAGAAGGAGGCTAAGAGGAAGATCTCCAGCCTGTCCTTCACCCTGGACGAGGAAGAGGAGGTGGGCGAGGAGGAGGAGGAGGAGGCCATGTATGAGGAGGAGTTGGAAAGGGAAGGTGAGGGCAGGCTTGGGGCACCAGGGAGGGGCCCTGCCTGCAGTGCTCTGTCCCGGACTTCTGGCTCTAGAGCGGAGAAGCACACGCACCACCCAGCCTTGATTCTTGACTGCCCACTACAGTTGTGGGCCTGAACCTCCCTTGACAGGGCAGGAGAGAAGGAGCCAAGCGTGTACTGTGTGTGAAGCTGAGTTAGGGTGGGGCTCGCTTTCAGTGGCATAGTGAGTCAGAGGCAGCCGTGTGGCCCCTGTACAGGGCCAGGGGGTCTCCCATGTGAGAGGCTGCCAGAGCCAGCTGCTGCAGTTTCCATGAAGGATGGACCGAAGGGGAGAGAGGATGGTCTAGGTCAGGCTGGCTGGTAGAACTTTCTGTGATGATGGAAATGTATGTGTCTCAGGTGGCAAGTGGCCAGTGAGCATATGGCTCGTGTGACTACAGCATCAAATTGTTAAATTCTGTTTAATTTCAGTGTAAATTGACACAGCCACAGAAATTCAGTGCCTACTAATTGGGCAGTACAGTTCTCAGCTGAAGGACAAGAGGTTATAGGGACAACTTGGGAAGGCTAGGGAGCGAGGATGAAGCCAGCATGGGGACCCCCTGTGCCATGCACCTGCTCCAGGGTGGGCCAGGGCCGGGGCAGGTAGACAAGAGCGGGGCACTGTCTCTCTTATGGGAATCACGTGGGTCAGCATGCAACCTGCCAGGGCCTGGGCCCGCCCAAGTCTCAGGGAAAGTGTCCCATGGGGGACAGTTAACTTGGGCTGTCAGGATGAGGGGAATTTCAATAATAGCCAGAGAGATGGGGATGCAGAAATGTATAGAGTTAGAAATGAGTGAGCCCAGAAGTGGAGTGGCAGGAGGGATACATTTGAAGACTCAGAAGGGTACAGTGACGGCCTGGACTGGTTTAGAAAGCGTGATGGCCAAGGAGTGGTTCAAGGTGGCACTGTTCAGTGTGGTGACAGCTCGGGTGTGACAGCTTTGAGGGGAGTGGCTGAGGCGGTCAGGAGGAATGCTTGTGGCATTTCTAGTGTTCCAGGAATCACAGTAAAACATGGGAAAAGGAACGAGTGAAGTTACTTTCAGTAGTACTTAGTAACAAAGCATTTAGTGGCATTTGGTATTTAAAATGTTGCCATCAGCACATCATCACATAAGCTACACATCCGCGTGGCTGGGACCATTGTTTTGGACAGCACAGGCCTGGAAGAAGGCTGTCACCCTCATTGTGTATCACGGGAGCTAAGTTGGGGCTTCCCTACCCCTAGAGATTTTGGTTTGGGGGCCTGGTGATGGGGTGTCAGCGAGGGATTGTTTAAAAAACACTCCAGGTGATTCTAATGTGCAGCCAGGGCCTAGAAACTCTGCTTTGGTGCAGCAGGCTGGAGTGCAGGCTTGTCTTCTAGGTCCGTGGTTCTCAGAGAGTGGTCCAAGACCCCTGGGGGTCTCTGAGACCCTTTTGAGGGGTATGCAAAGTCAAAAACATTCATAATCATGCAAAGACATTCTTGGCTTTTTGCACTTGCTCATGAGTGTGCAGTGGAGTTTTCCAGAGGCCACGTGACATGGCATCGTTACTCCGACAGGTAACAGTGCTTGCTTTTCTGTTCTAGAGTGTTCAGTGTTTCTCAGGCTCAATCTCTAATCTGGTGAGTATCAATGACTACCGCCCCCATAGACAAGAGCTCTCTGGGGTCCGTGGTAACTTGTAAGAGTGGTGAAGGGTGCTGAGACCCGCAAGTTGAAGAATCACTGTTCTAGGCCCTGGCTGGCGTGGCTCAGTAGATTGAGCACCGGCCTGCGATCTGGTCACTGGTTTGATTCCCAGTCAGGGAACATGCCTGGGTTGCGGGCCAGGTCAGGTTGCCAGTAGGGGGTACACGAGAGGCAACCACAAATGCTGTGTTGATGTTTCTCTCCCCCTCTTTCTCCCTTTCTTCCTCTCTAAAATAAATAAATAAAACCTTAAAAAAAAAAGAATCACCGTTCTAGTTCATCCATGTCCTAATGGGGGAAACTGAGTCCCAGAGTTCAGGATGTTGGCAAAGCTGGCCTCTCCTTCCCTTCTCCCTATTGGCTCTGATCTTAGTAGCCATGGGACTTTGGGCTTCAGTTTTCTCGAATGGGAAAAGGAATGTCATGCTCCTTTGTGGCTTGTTGTGAGGATTAGATGAGACATCGGATATGTGACGGCGATGAGTACAGCTCCCGGTACAGAGGGGACCTACTCATCCAATGTGGAGGAGCCTTTGCTCCCTCAGACACTGGCACTGATGCCTTTAATCCTCCAAGGGGAGGCAGAGGGACAATGTAGATATGGTTCACCTGGGGAAGGAAGGGAGCTAGGAAAGAAGGAAGGAAGGAAGGAAAGGAGAGGAGAGGAGAGAGGAAAGGAAAGGAACGAACCTGGAGTTAACAAATAGATTCTGGAGCCAGCCTGCTGGTGCAAGGCAGAGAGAGAGAACACAAAGATGGCGCGGGCTGGGCTCCCCGGTGTGTGTCCACCACATGCCTGCCCCACCGGCCACCACTCCCAAGCCAGCACACTGACCGCTCCAACACCAAGTCCAAGTTGGGGCACCGCGCCCAGGGCTGCTTCTGCGCTGGGCCCAGTGGCGGTTGATCCCCCTCTTTGTATTTATTGGAGCTGGAGGTACTGGGGCGGTGCTGTATGTCATGCCCCTGGCATTGTTCAACCCAGATGTGTGTTGGGACAAAAAGAATAACCCAGAACCCTGGAACGAGCTGGGTCCCAATGAGCAATATAAGTTCTGCTCAGTGAATGTAGATTACAGCAGATGGAGAAGGAAGGCCCAGATTCTAAGTGAAACGTTTCAGTGTAAAGCTGCTCAGAATGAAGGTGTCCCAGGAGCCATCCGCACAATGTCCCACTTAACCCGAAATATTTCCCTCAAATGCATGGGATCATGTTGGTGGATTCTGTTGGGGTTTATGCTGATTAATAAATGTTTGAAACTTAAAAAAAAGTCCTCGAGGTACTCCAGGTCACAGCTGATGGGAGAAGAATGCAGCGCCTGTTCTGTCCATCTGCAGGCAGTAGAGATCAAGGTCAAGGCCCCTTTGTAAGGGTGCCTTTTAGGTCTCCACAGGTACGGTGACAAGGACAATGCAGGCCCCTGTGGCTGACAGCAGAGGGCAGTGTGTCCCAGCCAGGATGTTCTAGGAAGCCTCAAACAAGGTGGTGTTTGAGTTGAAGCCTGAGTGATAAAGGTCCAGAGTGCAGCTGATGCCTGTGTTTCCTTTAGCCCCAGAGATCCCCACGAAGAAGAGGAAATTGGGGAAGAACCCAGATGTGGACACAAGCTTTTTGCCTGACCGTGACCGTGAGGTAAAGGCAGTGTGACCCCAGCCCTGGCCTTGACCTCGGCAGAGGCTTGTACTCAGGGAGTAGGCCCTGCATGCCCTTTGAGCGGCCTTGGCTCTCCCGCCTACACCCCTTTTCTCTCCCAGGAGGAGGAGAACCGGCTCCGGGAAGAGCTGCGGCAGGAGTGGGAAGCCAAGCAGGAGAAGATCAAGAGTGAGTGCTCACCAAGTGGGACCTGCGTGGCCTGGCCAGGGGTGCTGGGGCGGTGAGAGCCTGGGGCTGGGGACTGAGCCCCAAGGAGCTTGGAGCCTGGGGACACGTGGTTCTGGAGGCTAAGTGGTAATTCTACTTTGTAGGTGAGGAGATTGAAATCACCTTCAGTTATTGGGATGGCTCTGGGCACCGGCGGACAGTCAAGGTGGGCAGTGTGGGGCTGGCACCCCACTACCTGTGCTCCTAAGATTCTGTGAGGAGGAGCTTCAATCCTGAATTTGGAACCCAGCAGGCCCCTCCATGTGGGTGGCCCCTGTGGATCCTGGGGGGAGCAGGGAAGGGCGCCTGGCCCCCTTTGATGGTAGTGAGGGTTCTGGGGTCCCTGCCAGGGGCCTCCAGGCCCCTGCCTTCTTGGGAGCCCTTCTCCACAGCCTCATCTTTCCCTCCCAACTCTTTGGCATCCTGGGTGCCGGCTCCGGGGCCCGCCCATGCAGATGAAAAAAGGCAACACTATGCAGCAGTTCCTGCAGAAGGCGCTTGAGATCCTGCGCAAAGACTTCAGTGAGCTCAGGTAAGGTGTGTGCACATGCGTGTACATGCGCATGAGCCAGTGCGTGCATGTATGTGTGTGCATGTGGAGCCTGTAGTCCCAGCCCTGGTACCAGAACCGCCAGGTGGTGGCTGCTGCTTGTGGCACACCAGGGTGACTACTCCCTGAGTAGGAAGGGGGCATGCTGGCACTGTGCTCCTAAGAAGAGGGTCAGGATTCTTTTTCCATTCCTCTCACCTTATGCAGCTTAGGTGGGAGCCTTGGCCTTAACTTTTTAACCTAGAGATAGAGTACAGTGGATGCTACCTCTGGGCTCACTCAACCTCACAGCCTGCCTCAAAGCAATTGGGGTTGTGCCCCGGCTCTGCACTGGTCTCCTTGGCAGGCTGCTTCCTCATCCATCCACACCCTGCTGCCTTTCTCCCTCAGGTCGGCGGGGGTGGAGCAGCTCATGTACATCAAGGAGGATTTAATCATACCCCATGTGAGTCCCGTCTGTCTTCCCATAGCCCTGGGCAGGGTGGCAATGGGAGGGGTGGTGAGCTTTGGCATGCTGGGGGCTTTGTGGGACAGACAGTGTCTGCTCTGCTCTGGGGTCTTGGCCTAGGCTGGGGGTGCAGTGTGTGGAGCTGTGCCTGCCTCCAGCCTGCGGGCAGGCAGGGAGGTGGGAGAGACCGGGATGGGTCCTCAGCCATGGCTTTCCTGCCCTCTGCCCCTAGCACCACAGCTTCTATGATTTCATCGTCACCAAGGCACGTGGGAAGAGTGGTGAGTGTGCCCGGCCCGGCCCCTTCCCTTCCGCTCCCCAGCCGCTTGCCCCCGACATATCAGGGCAGCACCCTGAGGGTGAGCTGGCTGCTTCTCCCCGCAGGGCCACTCTTCAATTTTGATGTTCATGATGATGTGCGGCTGCTCAGCGATGCCACTGTGGAGAAGGATGAGGTACAGAGGTGCTGGGACTCTGGGCCAGGGCAGGAAAGAGCCGTGGAGGGAAGGGGAATTGGGGAAGCCAGGCCCCGGGGTGGCCCCGAGCCGCAAGGCCTGGCTCTTCTCCCTTCCTCAGTCGCACGCGGGCAAGGTGGTGCTGAGGAGCTGGTACGAGAAGAACAAGCACATCTTCCCTGCCAGCCGCTGGGAACCGTACGACCCTGAGAAGAAGTGGGACAAGTACACGGTAAGGAGGCCCCTCTGAGGTGGCCCTGGGACTGGGTGAGTCAGCTTGAGCTGGTGCGCCAGAGCCGGCCTGGTGGGTGGTGGTCTGCATTGCTCTGCTGGAGGTCCACACGTGATGGGCTGACCCACCCCTGCTCAGCTTGGCTTCCCTTCTCTGTCCCTTTGTCCTCACACCAGATCCGGTGAATGCACAGGTGGAGCAGGCTCGCTCCCCCGTTCCCTCCAGTGTCCCCACTGCCCGGGTCTCTAGGACTCCAGATGCCTGGCTCCTCCCTCCTGTGACGTCACTGATCATCCCCTGCCCCTGAAGCTGTCATTTACTTCTTTTTTCTTTTACGATAAAGAAATGCACATGGCCTTGACCAGTGTGGCTCAGTGGGTTGGGCATCGTCCCACAAAGTGAAAGGTCACTGGTTTGATTCCTGGTCAGGGCACATGCCTGGGTTGTAGGTTTGGTCCCGCCCACCCCTGCCCCCATCAAGGTGCATATGAGAGGCAACCAATCTATTTTTGTCTTGCACATTGATGTTTCTCTCCCTGTCTTTCTCCCTCCTTCCCCCCTCTCTAAAAATAAATTAATTAAATCTTTAAAAACAAGAAATGCACATGTCAGAGTCAGAGCACCTGTACTGTGTTCTATTTTTAAAAAGACACACGTTTTTAGATAAACCTCACATAACCAAGTTCTCCATTTGGGCATTTGCGAGTGCACATCCAGGGGGGTTTGGTGCCCTGACAGTGTTGCGCAACCATCTCCTCTGCCCAGTTCCAGAATATTTCTAGCACCCTGACCAGAGACCCCATCCCTGTTAGCAGTCTCTTCCCCCAGCCCCTGCCACCCCCTAATCTTTCTGTCTGTACGGATTTGCCTATTCTGGAAGTTTCACATAAATGGAATAATACAGTATTTGTGGTCTTTCTGTCTGGAGAGAAAGTATGTGTTTGGCGGGGTGGGAGGGTGGAAGAGGATGGGCGGGGATGTGAGTCTGTGGAAGGAAAAGGGGGGCATTTGCAACCCACAGGGCCCCAGCATATCCAGCTGTGCCTGCAGCCAGCCAGCCTTCCCGGGTTACCTACGTGGCATTGTGGTTTGTACTGTGAGTGCAAGGGGCGTTCCACCGCAAGCCTCCCTCCCAGGTCCTTGGGCTCCTCTTTTGTCTCCAAGCTGCTTATTCCATAGGGGACAGGGCTGTCCTGTGGCTCCCAGCCACCCAACATCGCTACCACAGCTATGCAAACCCGCCCTTGCCACCCCTGCTCTGGGCCCTTCCCAGCATGTCTCCTTGGTTCCGACATGGGAAGGCTGCTGTGAGTGCCCTGCACAGACTGCCCTGGGGCTGGTTGCTTTTGTGGCCCCAAGGGGGGAGTCTGACTTAGGGGTGGGTGCTTCCCAGTTCCCCTTGGGTAAGCTGAGGAAGACAAGCCGACCACAAGTTGCTCCTGTCCTTCTTCCCCTTGCCTGAGGACAATTGGAGGGGACAGGGGACAGCTCCTGGCTGGTAGGAGCTTCCCAGCTCTGACTGTGGCCCCACCTCACTTGCCAGTGTGTGGGCTTTGCTGGGCGCAGAGCCTCTTATGCCCTCTTCGTCCCGCAGGCAGGCCCCTGTGTCCTGTTCAGCCACGGCCTGGGGAGGCCTGGCTGGCAGCTCGGAGCTCTCACTCAGGCCCCCAGACCCTGAGTCTGGGATGTGGCCATCTGGGGTCACTGGGAGGAGGGAGGAGGGCCAGAGCACCTCAGGCACAGCAGGGAAGGGGTGGCCAGGCCTGACCCTAGGTCGTGAACAAGTCTGGGGAGCCTCAATAGGACCTTTTGTTCAGTTCCAGGAACCCTAGAGAGGGGATTGTTTGGCCTTCTGCACCAACCCCCTCCTGCATTCTTTGAGAGGCTTACCAGGGCATGAACCTCACCCAGCTAGTTCACCCAATGGTGGATGGTTTCCGGGGGAGCCTCCTTCAGCCTCACACCTTCTGGAAAACAAGCTCCTTGAGGCTTAATTTTGGATCATGGCAGGGAAGGACTTTGTTTCTGGAAGCCTCCTTAAGTCCCAAGGCAGGAAGAAGCCCTTTGGGGTCAGGATCAAGGGGCAAGGGACTGTCACTGTCAGGGAAAGAGACTTCCTTATGCCAGTGAAGAGAAAGGTTGTACCATGACAGGGGAGCCCAAGGGAGGAGCCCCGTGCCTTAAGGAAGGCCTGCGGCAGCGGTCTGGAAGGCCAAGCTGAAGAGCACTGGGTGGAGCAAGCTTCTTGCAGCTGTGCCCTGAGTTTTTGCTCAGAGAGGGGACTGTCTAGCCGCAGGGCTCTCTCCTGGGACTAAATGAACGTGGATCTCAGAGGTGAGGTTGGGCGGCTACAGAGAGAAGTTGGAGAGCTGTTATCTGATGCTCTGGAACTACGTGAGGTCACTGAAGTCGGTAAGCGGTTGACAATATTTCTGAGGACCAGCGTGCCAGAGCCAGAGGTGGGCTAGATCCCAGACACAATAGAGGAAGGCCAGGCCTACCTTGCTTGCCCAGCCTTCACTCACGGTGTGTGTGTAGGTGTGTGAATGTATGTGGATGTACACAAATAGGGAAACAAGAAATGAACAAGCAAGATGGAGACACCTTGCTGGCGTGGTGACACTGAAACTGACAAGAATGACAAGTCATTCATTCCAAAACTAGGCAGGAAGCGATCCACGTGCAAAGACACAGCGGTATGGGGGACTGCAACAGAGGGAAGAAGGGAGGTCACAGAGGTAGCTAAGTGAGAAGAGGGGACGCTGATCTTTTCTTGTTTACCTTGAACTATTCTGCAGGGACGAGAAATTTACCTGGTTCACACATTGGCACAAAAAGGTGGACATGGTGATGCCTTACCTTCACCCAGCCCTCCTGGCCCAGTTCCCACAATGCCCCCAACAAAGAAACACTTGCATTTGTCACTTAATATATCCAAATATCCTACATGTCTCTCCATATCTTTGTGTGCAGAGCCTCCTCATTCTATTTTTTTTCAAGCAGTGTAATTAATTTCCCAGATATTTGCAAATTCTTCTCCCTAGGGCCTGACCAACCTTGCAGCCCCACCAGCAGGGGAGAGAGTCTTGGCCGCCCCGAGCTTTGCCCACAGATTGCTTGCTCCTCCCAACAGGGGACATATGCAATGTGAGATGGGACATGTGGTCTCTTAGTGTGGATTTTATTTTTTCATTTTTTTCAACTGAGGAAAAATTCACATAAAAATAATCATTAATTGTTTAAAAATGCACAGCTTGGTGGCACTTCATACATTCACAATGTTGTGCAACCATCACCTCCATCTAGGTCTAGCACATTTCATTACTTCAAGAGGAAACCCCATACCCATTCAACGGTCTCTCCTCGTTCCCCCTCCCCCAGCCCCTGGCAACCACCAACCTACTTTCTGCCCATATGGGTTTGCCTGTTCTGGAAGTTTCACATAAATGGAATCATACAATTAAAGATCTACCTAGATGGAAATACATTCCATGTTCATGGATTGGAACACTCAATACTGTATTAAGTTTCAATTGCCTGTAAGAAATTAATGAAAACTCAGTAGCTTAAAACAACACTCATTTATTGCCTGACAGTTTCTGCAGGTCAGGAGTCTGGGCCTCTCACAAGGCTGCAATCAAGGTTGACTTCGCTGTCTTCTCATCTGAGGCTCAGGGCCCTCTCCCAAGTTCATGTGGCTGGGGGTAGAATTTGGTTCCTTGTGACTGTGGGACTGAGGTCCCTGTCCTCTCATTGGCTATTGGCCAGGGAATGGTTTCAGCTCCTAAAGGCTGTGTAAGGTTCCCTGCCATCTGGTCCCCTCCATAGCCCTTCGTGCTTTGAATCTCACGCTTCAGGAAGGTCCCAGTCTTGGTTAAGAACTCACCTGCTTAGGTCAGGCCCACCCAGGTAATCTCCCCTTTGATGAACTCAAAGTCAGCTGATTAGTAGCCTAACCATAGAAGTGATGTCCCATCATGTGCAGAGGTTCTGCTCGGCCTCCAGGGGAGGGGATTGTATAGGTTTGTACACTAGGAGGCAGAAACCTTGTGGTCATCGTAGAATTTTGCCCCCAAGTGACAACCCTCCCCAAAGTGATCTTTGAATTCTATGCAATCCCTACCCCAAATCCCAGCATGCTTTTCTACAGAAATTGACAAGTGGACCCTCAGGGTATATAGAAATGCAAAGCACCTAAAATATACAAAACAAGTTTGAAAAACAACAGACTTGGAGGGATCCCATTACCTGATTTGAAAGCTTACTATGAAGCCACAGTAATCAAAGCAGTGTGGTACAGGAGCAAGGATAGGCACAGAGGTAGATGACACAGAATTAGGATTCCAGAAATAAATGCTTACATTTATGATGTTTTTTTAAAATTTATTTAAAATTTATTTTAAATTCTCAAGTGAGGATATGTTTATTGATTTTAGAAACAGAGAGAAGCATCAATCAGTTGCCTCCAGTACACGCTCAGATGGGATGAAACCTATGGGCTAGGATTCTAACCTGAGAGGGATCAAACCTGAAACCTTTTGGTGTATGGTATGATGCTCCAACCAAGCTGGCCAGGGCTATGATGTTTAAGAAATGGTACTGGCAACCTGACCGGTGTGGCTCAGTTGGTTGGGCATTGTCCCTCAAAGCAAAAGGCCACCAGTTTGATTTCCAGTCAGAACACATGCCTGGGTTGCAGGGGGGCTCTGTACCCCGTTGGCGAATGCAAAAGGCAGTTTCTCTTACATGTCAATGTTTCTCTACCTCTCTTTCTCCCTCCCTTCCCCTCTCTCTAAAAGTAAATAAATAAAATCCTCAAAAAACATAAAACAGAGCCCTGGCTGGTGTGGCTCAGTGGATTGAGTGCCGGCCTGCGAACCAAAGGGTCACTGGTTCGATTTCCAGTCAGGGCACATGCCTGGGTTGTGGGCCAGGTCCCTGGAGGGGGGCCTGTGAGAGGCAACCACACATCGATGTTTCTCTCCCTCTCTTTCTCCCTCCCTTTCCCTCTCTCTAAAAATAAATAAATAAAATCTTTTAAAAATAAATAGATAAAAGAGAAAGGCTGTTGTATCTCTCCACACCATGCCCCTCTCCTTTCTTGGAGAATGAATAAAAACTTTCTTCTCTACACTTTCTTCTCTTGGTGAATTCTTTTCACAGCCCACGTCACTGATCACATTTTGGTGGCCCATATGGGGACATTCTGTATTCCTTCCTCTCCTCCAGCCTCCTGAGACTTGCAACTAGGGGAGCAGTGGGCAGCAGAAGCTTGACTTGGGCTAACTCCCTAACCCTGTCTCTGTGAGGTTCAGAGAGTGGATTCTAATCCTACTCTGTCTCTCCAGACTCTGTGCACGGCCTCCTCCTCACCCACGTTCATGGCCATCAATCGATTTTCTAGAAATTTCAACCTGCCCCAGGGAAGAACTTGCAAAGACTCAGAACCAAGTTCAAACAGGAAGCTCTCAGGTATAACAGGTGTCCTGTCAATGACACTGGACAAGCCAACAGTGATGGTTCCCTGTGGGGACATCAAGCAGTGGCACTCTGGGTGTTTGTAACCCATGCATTGGGAATTAATGTATTGTTTCCAATGCTCAATGCACACTTCTGGTAAGTCCTGTGTAGCACTTAAAACCTTTCATACTGTTAGGTCTTTATATATATTAAGATTATGTGTTAAATCTAAAAATATGAGCTTTATATTGTTGTGTCATCTCAGTAGTTATTACTTATCAAGAAGTTGTTATTTTGAAATTTGTTTTACAAAGACGCAAACTTATTTATCAATTGCATTTTAATCAAATCTACAACATGTCATTTTAAATTTGGTCATTTATAAACAGTCACTGTTTTACTCTAATGCATTTGCGAATGTGTCTTTGAATAGGCTCATGAAGAAGATGCTGACTTCCTCTACATTGTAGGGTCTAGTTCATGGAAATACTGGCAAAT
>VMDR010004388.1:0-60642 GCA_007922815.1 Macrotus californicus | reverse complement strand
GGGCGGTTGACTACCAGAGGCCCCTGCGAGGGTCAGTGGGGGCTGGAGCTGCCCGTGCAGACGTCAGGAGCAGAGGTCTACTCAGCCGACTAGAGACTGCAGGGCTCAGGGCTCGCCTGCCCACAGCTTACTTGGCGAGGGGGTTTCTGAAGTTCCTGCCAGCAAACTTGGCCTTGCTGCCCAGTTCCTCTTCAATTCTTGGGAGACAGGAGAGAAAAACATAAGTCAAATCTCAATGTAGTTAAGTTTTTTCATCCAGAGAAGCTGAGACCCCTGCACTCACCCAGTCTGTGCAACTTATTCCCGAACCCTCTGAAACCGAGCACCTCTGAGGCTCTGGGCCTAGAAGCGCGTCTGGCCCCTTCATCCCAAGTCCACTCGGCTGCCCCTCATCCCCCTGCAGCCTGTCCCCTCCTCTCCACCCCCCACCCTGTTTCTGAAGGATGAAGTAAAAGAAATGTCACAATTACTATCTCTGAATATAAGAACATTTTTAAGTGAAAGGAAAATCCAGTTTCTTCAAGTGGCCCAGGGGAAAAAACGGAGGGGAACCTGGTGTGAACACAGGGTCCCGGGGAGACTGAGGAGACGCCCAGGCTTGGCACTGACATTACAGACTCACTACTGCCTGGGGCACTATAACGACAGAGTTCCCTCACAGGGGAAATCACAAGACATCTGCAATTCACTCTGAAGTCCAAAGTAGGGGAAAGAGCCCAGAGTGGAGGGACAGTGCCAGTTGGAGAGCCTGGGCAGCAGGAAGAGCGTCCACTGTGTTTATTTAATGCCTGGTTTTCCAGGATAGTTTTAAAGGGGTGATGTGGAAGGACTGATATTCCTTTCCCCTGAAAGACTGGAAAAAGTAACAAAAAAGAGGGGACACGTCTCCGTGGGTGTGGAAGCTTCCTAAGGACGCAACCAAGACAAAAAGTGGGGGGACCACAACATGCCAAGGCAAAACCCTGCCATTTGCCCTCTGGAATTTTCTTTGTCTTTCTGAGCCCCTTTGATTTCCTTGTCCACAAAACAAGGGTGTTAAATTAGACAATCACTGAGGCTCTTAAAAGCTTTATGACTCTCTAACAGGGAGCCTGTTCCCTCTTCCACCAGCAGATGGCAGCACTGTACGGAACAGGCCCCAGCTCAGGGGCAATTGCCCCCTCTTCTCCAGCCTAACAACTGCTGGGCCCTTGACCTGTACAGGCCCCACACAGCCAGGATCTCCTAGTGGTGGGCAGTGCCCACACACGGGTGCACACCTCCTCTTTACCTGAGTAGCTGGTTGTACTTGGCCAGGCGCTCAGATCGGCAGGGTGCACCAGTCTTGATCTGGGAGAGGAGAAGAAAGGTCATGTTTGTTTACAGTGGGCATCGAATCTTGGGAGTGCGCGGGCAAGAGAGCAATTTCTGAAGGTTGCTCTCTGACCCTAGGTAAAAGGGGATAGAAGGGGCACCTAGGACCCCACTTGCGTTCCCCACCCCCATTCTGTGTTCAGGAAGTTGAGGTCAGAGGAGAAATGAGGACCAGCTTTCATTCCAGGGAGCTCTTTACCTGCCCAGTGCAGAGCCCCACCACCAGGTCAGCGATGAAGGTATCCTCAGTCTCCCCGGAGCGATGGGACACCATGACACCCCAGCCATTGGACTGGGCCAGCTTGCACCTAGAAGGCAGAAAACAAACCAGATGTCATTGGCTTCATCTCCACAACAGCCTCTCCTGACGACACAACTCACTATCCCTGCTAGGAGGCCAGGGGACGTGTCAGGACCCAGGAGCAGCTGGCCTGGGGAGAGGACCCTCCCCCTCCTCTGAACTCACATTGACCCAAGACCCTCATCAGCCCCCTAGTCACATCTCAAAGTCTGAGTTCAGCCTTCTTGAGGGGAGAGAGACCCGTCTCCTGATATGTGCCGTGTGGAGTTAAGTTACAAGTCTAGGGCCCCGAGTGGTGAGGCTTAGGCCACAATTGCCCTTGGTGCCATCGCTTACAGGCCACCCAGAGTGCAAACGTGAAACCCCGATGAAGCTCCAGACAGGAGGGCCCTGACACCAGAAAGGAGCCCTCTCGTAGACCTCCAGCCCCTCGCCGGGTGAGAGCCGCTCCCGAGGGCACTCACGCCTGCAGAGACTCGGTCACGGAGCCGATCTGGTTCACTTTGAGCAGGAGGCAGTTGCACGACTTCTCATTCACAGCCTTGGCGATCCGCTTTGGGTTGGTCACTGTGAGGTCGTCCCCCACCACCTGGATGCCCGCGCTGGCAGTGAACTTGCTCCATGCTCCCCAGTCGTCCTGGTCGAAGGGGTCTTCGATGGACACCACTGAGGAAAGCAGAGCCACACCTCCTCAGGCGAGTCTCCCAGCCTGCTCCAGGCTCACTTCCCAACTTGCGGCTCACCTGGTCTCACACCTCTTCCCGGACAGGATGGGGAGCGGCTCCCCAGCGCTTGTCCTGGAAACCCTCTGCCCTCCTAGCCTACTCCTGAGCCAGGGCACAGAAGTCACCCACAATCCTGACCCACAGTTGGTAAGTGGGGTACTTATCTGCCCAGGGTGGCTTGTATCTTGGCTGTACCTTAAGCAAGTGAGTGAGTGCTGTGGGTACATGCAGGGGCTTGGCAGCAGCCTCTCTGGTCTAAAATCTTGCTCCACCCACAACTCACCGGCCACCCTGTGCCTCTGGTTCCTGTCTTATAAAACAGTACTGAAGAGTCCCCACTTACCCTGTGTGCGTTCAGGGAGCGCAGGCCTAGAGGAGCACCTGGCTCACTGTCTGCCTAACTAAGCTCACCTTCCCCACCTGTGACCAAGCCAAGACCGCACTTGCTAGGGAGGCTGCTGTGGCAGTGACAGGAGACAGTCCCTGCGTAAATGACTGTCACACACTGTCCCTGCTTGCTAGCACTGCAGACCATCCCCAATTCCTCTGCTGCACCATGCACCTGTGTGAAGCCCTCTGCACTGTGTGCATCTGAACTGGAAATGCCCTGGCAGGGACGCAAGTGGTACAGCTGCCCACCCACTCTCACATCTGCAGCACCACCAGCAGGCCGAGTGCTGTGCCTGCCTTGCCGATCGCCAGTGGAGGAGAACGATGACGGGGCCCCGGAAGTACTCACCTGGGTAGCCCTTGATGAAGGACATGTACAGGTTGGCCAGCTCGTCAGGACTGATGTACCGGCTGGGGTCATCGGGCGACTTGAAGTCCAGGTCATACTTTCCTGACCTGAAGAACTCAGAGGCAGCTACATCCATGCCAATGACAACCTTGTCGGTGTAGCCAGCCTTGCCGATGGCATTCTTCAGCAGCTCCAGGGCTGGAAAGAGGTGGTGGTGACAAGTTTGGACACCAGTCAGGCAGAGATCCCATGTTATTTACTTATTTATTTTTAAAGATTTGATTTATTTATATAGAGAGGGGAAGGGATGGAGAAAGGTAGAGAAACATCAATGTGTGGCTGCCTCTCCTGCGCCCCTCACTGGAGACCCAGCCCACAATGCAGGCCTGTGCCCTGACTGGGAATCAAACTGGTGACCCTTTGGTTTGCAGCCCGGCAGTCAATCCACTGAGCCACACCAGCCAGGGCCCATTTTTCTTTAATAGCTGCCCAGTGGGAACCATCACAAAGACCAAGAGGTGCCCTAGCCCCAAC
This sequence comes from Macrotus californicus, assembly GCA_007922815.1. NCBI lineage: Eukaryota > Metazoa > Chordata > Mammalia > Chiroptera > Phyllostomidae > Macrotus > Macrotus californicus. The sequence continues at coordinate 56,990 of VMDR010004388.1, read as the reverse complement.
CGTCAGTTTCAAGGATTCCAGTTCCTCTTTTCTGCTTCAGGACGAGACGCTGTCGGTTGCACGCCTCGTGCACTGCCAAGTGGGAAACCACTTTGACTCTAAGAACAGAGCCTCTCACCGACAGGCACGCCCGGCGCTAGCACCAGGGCCAGTGTGCTGGGCAGGAGGCAGTGACAGTGACCAGCTGAGATTGGCTGTCCCAAGGCAAAGGCTTTACATAGAGTGAGACTGGAGGCAAGACAGAGCCGGTGGAGGAGGCCCAGGGCAGCGGGGCATCCCCAGGCTCTGCCTCCTTTGGCAGCGCTGCCCGCAGGGAAACTGACACAACACGTGGCTCCTGCTCCACAGCAAACGCCCCCAAGCTGTTAAAACACGTGAGAGGCCAGTTTTTACTGGTCAAACGGGTGAGTGATATCAATGTGCTACGGTGACCCCAGAGCAGGGCGGATACACTCTTCCACTAGGTGCCCTTGAGCCCTGTTTTCCTTCCAAAACAAAAAGTCTAAGCCACGGTTTCTTGTGCTAAGACCCTGTACCTCTAAATTCTCACACTGAATTCGGTGCCGAAGAACTCGGGGTTCCTCTACAGCCTCACCTTCTTTATTCTCCAGGATGTTGGGAGCAAACCCGCCTTCGTCCCCCACGTTGGTGGCGTCTTTCCCATATTTCTCCTTGATGACGTTCTTCAGGTTGTGGTACACCTCCGCTCCAATGCGCATGGCTTCCTTGAAGTCTGCAGCGCCGACGGGGAGGATCATGAACTCCTGCATGGCCAGCTTGTTGCCAGCATGGGAACCACCATTGATGACATTGAAAGCCTGTGGAGAGACAAAGACAAGTTCAGGATCAGCCCCGCGAAGCCCACAGAACCACGAGCTGCCTGACTGACATCCACCCGCATGGCCACACGTGGCTACGAAGGCTCCCCGGTCTAAGCACCAGCCACTCTCAGTGAACGGACACAGCTGAACAAGTACGATTTTCAACCCCCATCAACCATAAAGGAGTTGGGGGGAGGGGCCAGGGAAGTCGAGGCACCTGCTCAAGGTCACTCTTGGCAAGAGGCAGAGCTGTTGTCTGCTGCCGAGACTTCCAGAGTCTGCTCATGTCCACCGTGGTGGGAGTCACAGGGGGATGAGAGCAGGACGTGGGCAGCTTCAGGTCCCCTCGAAAAAGCTCATGTTCCCAACTTCTCACTTGGAAAGTCCAAAGAAGCCACTCACCGGAACTGGCAGGATGACCTCAGGATTGCCAGCCAGGTCAGCGATGTGGCGGTACAGGGGCACCCCCTTCTCAACAGCCCCAGCCTTGCAGACGGCCAAGGACACTCCCAGAATGGCGTTTGCACCAAATTTAGCTAGAACAAAACAGAACAAAACAGAGTTAGAATGACATATTTCTTCCTCATTAACCCTTCCCTGCTGGCCTTCCTGCCTGTGAGTGCACCTGGATCGTACCCTGCATCTCTTCCTCGCTTCACCTTATCTACTTTCCAGGGTCAAGCTAAAAATGCAAACCACATTCCATGTTGATGCATCTTTTTCCCCCTAAAAGAAAGCCCTTTCTTTGGCGTATGGAACTCTGGCAAATCCTGCAAACTGCCTGGTTAGTGCAAAGGCCTACTCTTTTGAGTGACGCTCAGACAAGCTCTCTCCACCTGGCGGTGCTCCTGGTATTTAAACTGGGATTTGCTAAGGTGAGGAGGGAAATCAGCGGACCAGATGTGCATGCAGTCCACCGCCAGAGGCTACGCAACCCTCCCTGAGGAACGGAGAGGTCCGCAGGAGACGCCAATCTTCCCCAGCAAGGATTCCGCCTCAGCCACTCACATTTGTTTTCCGTTCCGTCCATTTCTATCATCAGCTTGTCGATCTTCTCCTGCTCCACGACGCTCAGTTTCTACAGGGGAGGGAGGGAGTGACGTCACTCTGTTTGTATGGCCTTTGCACCATCATGGAAGTGACAGAACTTTGGAACTGTGCACAGTCCAAATCAGTTCTGGGTTATACATTTGTCTGACAGGCAAAGGCGGGGGGGAATTCCAGAGATAACGGGAAGACACAAAACTGCCCTCCTTTGCTTCAACACTATCAGGCATGTCTCCAAGCACCAGGGAGCCAACAATGAGACACATTAAGAGAGGGTCCTTGTGCTGCAAAGGGCAGTCTACCTCGGGAGTCCAGGGGTGCGCCACACACACAACAGAATCGACTGGCCCATGCTCATCAAGGTATTACTACAGAGCAGTGTGACTTTTGGGACAATAAGTAACATTTCATTGTTCACTCAGATGAGTGACATGCTCTTGAGAGGTAGGCTATTCACTCAACAGTGCTGCTCTTGGCAGTCCTCAATGACAGTGAACTTCAGCAGCCGAGGAAAGACAGGATTCTTGCAACAGTCCAAAACCACTTAGCGGAATAGTTGATGAATACTTTTGGTGAAATTATAAAGTAATAAAATTGGTATCTTGAAAACCGGCTTAACATAATTTTTTATAAAAGTGGATACTACTTTCACTGAGTCATAACAATGTATTTCGTTTACAGTGTTCATCCTAGCAAACTCAAATATATAACCCACCTTGCTTTTCGCTGAGGCATCTGACAATCAGCAGTCCCTGAAGCAGGGGGCTGCAGGGACCAACTCTCACTAAGAGTTACACTGAGGTATGCCCCCCCCCCCCAAGGGAAAAATGTCCGGGAAGGTCCCGTTCACTGTTAGTCATGCCAGGTAAGGGCTCCCAGGCACAGAGAACGGGGATGTGAGGAGGTGCCCAGGAGCCTGGGAAAGAGGGCACACACCACAGGGCAGTAACGACAAGCTGTAATTGGTGCCCCGGCAGAGTCCTGCAAAGGCGAGGCCAAAGCCAGCCAGCCGGGAGAGCCACAGAGGAGTCCTCAGCCAGTGGCACACAGGCCCTGTTCAAGGAGGGGTGGGACCATGGCCAAGAACAGAGGAGGAGGCTGTGGCAGTTTTGGCCTGAGAAGGCTCTCCCAGGGAGGGATTTTCAAACCCCCACCCCGGGCAAGGGCCACAGGAGCTATGGAGGGAAAAAGAAGGCCAAACTGCTGAGCAGGCTGGCTGCCCGGGCCCCGGGCCCACCTTGCCCACAGCGGCTCTACTTTTACTGTGTCTGAGGTACTGAAGCTCCAAGTAAGATGTAACAAGAGCCCCACTGTTGGAAAAGCCAGTAGACATACAGTAAGTTCCACAGCTCATGACAAACGAAGTCAGTCACCATGGACACTACGTCCACCACCCCTGGATATTAACTTCCCAAAGGTCAAGGTAGCTGGAGGGAAGAGTCAAGGCTCGAAGGTGGTATCCCACCACCCTGCTCCAATCCATGCGCTGTTAGCCGTGGACACGCAGGGGGTAGGTGAGCAGAGGCAAAACCAGTATCGTCAGTGCTCAGAATGAGCTTCCAGCAACAGGAGGGCCCACTGGCCTGGGGGAGCCCCGAGGGCATTAATATTCATTAGTTATCAGGAGGCAGGTCCTACCTTGCCAATCAGGGCAGGCCCAATAGTTTTATTGATGTGCTCAACAGCCTTTGAGACACCTAGAAGGAACAAATTACTGACATTAATGAAAACCAGGCTTGAGCAGCATTACTGAAGAGCCAACTGATGCGAACCCAGACAGTCAGAAGCCTGCCAGAGACCGTCAGTGGCACCGCCTGCAAACCCCACGGCCTGCTCACCCCAGAAGCCAGAGGACTTTTTGGCCCAGTCTGAGTGCTCTCACCTAGGACCCCCCGGTCAGAGGTGCACACAGGGCGAGGTTAGTTGGCAAGACCATGCACTGGACGCACCAGCTGCAGAAACTAAAGGATGTGCGATGCGTTACCTGTGTGCACAAGGCTGGTGCCAGGAACTCATTAATATACTTAACGGGTCTGGAGACGCCTGACCAGTGGAGGTTGACAGAGAAGGAAAAAAGAAAGAACAGAGGAGAAAGGCTGTGAAGGACAGTGAGTGGAAGAGAGGAAACAGAAGGCAGGAGAAAATGGCAGGGATCCCAAGTTCACCCTCATTACAGTCAGGCACGGTGCGGTCCCGCCGCAGACAAGCACGTGCTTGGGCCCTGAGCCACCGAACCCTGTGGAAGCAGGGACTGACCCAGCATTTCCAACCTCATTTCAGGACTGACCCCCTCCCCCAGGGGCATTCTGCAGCCCTCTGTGGGTCACAAACTGGGTAATACTGAGGGTTTTGGGCCTCTCCTGAAGAACCAGTTTCCACCCCCAAGGGGTGACAGTGTCCCTTGCATCGAGAATGCATGGTCCAGCCCTCTCTGCTTTTCTGTGACCTGGTTCTGTCTACAGGTGGGTGAACATAGCCCCAGAAGCCAGCTCCACCAGCATGGGGCTTCTGTGATTCAGTGGGCAAAGGTCAAGGTGCGACCACTGATCTGTACATCACTGTTAACAGGGAGCCACCAGCCAGCCAGCCCTCCTGAGGGACCTGCGAGGCTTTCCATTAGTGTTAGTGCTAAATCAGCACAACTTCTCATCCGGAGGTTCCCGGGCCCACCCAGGAGTTCCTCACAGATTGGAGACAAGCCGTGATAGAAATAAGCATTAAAACGCTTGCTCCGGGTTCCCAGGCGTAGGAACCTTGGGGTCAACAGGCAACTCTCCAGTCCTCCGTGTGTGGGCCATGGCCCCTCAAATACAAGCCACATGGGGTGGGGGAGGGTGTGTCAGGCCAGGAGCAGCCACGCCCGAGTCACCATGCGGACTCTTACCCTTCCCCAAGTAGCGTGTCTTGTCATTGTCCCGGAGCTCTAGAGCCTCGTAGATACCAGTCGAGGCACCGCTGGGCACAGCAGCTCTGAAGAGACCTGGATGTGGGGGGGTCAACAGTAATGGTTAAGAAACACAGTTACAGCCCTCGGCCCGCCCTCCCACGGCACCAGCCGTTGGCAAACTCTGTTCCTTCCTTCCACCGACCGGGAGGCTCAGCTGGCCTCTTCCTCCTGCTCTTCACGGGTGTGATTCTACAACACAGGGCCTACAGCCGAGCTGTTGGATTTCCTCAGTTTACAGAAAAAGCTCTGGAGCAGTGCTTCTCAAACTTTAACATGCAGGGGTGTCACCTGGGGACCTTGTAAGAATGCAGACTGCAAGGTGGGAGGCCGGCGAGCCTGCGCCTGTGGGCCAGCCCAGCAGAAACGTGTGCACCGCCCCGGGATTCACATGTTTCTAGCAGCCACACTGCAGTTAAAGATCACAAATGGGGGAAATAAATGTAATAGATTTTATTTAGCCCAACATACCGCAAACACTATCGTTTCAACACATAACCAAGAGAAACATTATGAGGTATGTCAGACAGTCCAGCCTGACGTCACTGCTGCTGAGTCACCCCAGACGACTAGGGCAGGGGTGGGGTGGGAGTTGCTAGCTTCCAGGTCTTGGCAACACTGGCTTAAGAGGCATCTCTGGTTCACGTGTTTCAGGTTAAGCAGGGCTCAGTGCTACCTGGGGGTTCTCTGCTGACAGCAAACCAGAAAATGGGATGGACTGGTTGTGTGTCGGGGGATGGGGGTGGGGGCAGGGGCGGGAAGAATGAAGGCAGCAAGGTGCACAGCCCACCGACACCAGAAAACCATAAAGCACTGCACCACCATCCCACAGACACGGACACCCACCATCTGGCGAAACCCTCGCGGGGGGGATGAAAAAGGTAAGTCCTGCAGAGAGGCGGCACCGAGAAAGGTCCCGCAGCGATCTGGCCACGCAGGGCAGGCAGCCTCGTCAGTCTACCTGACACTGTAAGGCATTTCCCGGCCAAGGTCTGATGCATGGGTGGGATGTGAAAGCAAATGAATACAGTAAAATAAATGAATAAAAATAAGAAGCCAGCCAGGAACTGTGAGCAGGTGATCTGTCTGTATGTCTGTGTCGCTGCTGTGACTACCTGGGCAGGACACACACCCTTCTGGACACAGGCCCAGCGGAGGAGCGACGGGCATAGGAGTGATCTGTGGACTTTGGGGATAAAGTGTCAGGGCGGGTGTGACGGCACCCAATGGGCCGCTCTGGTGGGGCTGTTGACAGCTGGGTACGTGGGAACTCTGCACCTTCCACTCAGTTCTGCTGTGAATGTAAAGCGTCCCTAAAAAATAAGGTCTAAGAAAGAAAGAAGTGATGAAAGTCTAACAAATCTATTTCCTGCTTTATTTGAAAAGGATTAAGACACACAAAAGGGAAAGTTCCAGTCATTTAAATTTCAAAATAATAATAATAATAATTTTACTTATTTTAAGTGTTTCAAAGGAAACGGCCCCACTCCCAACCATCCTTTAGGGTCTTGGGTCTTTTTTCATTGTTGTTCCAAGTCCATTAATTTCCAAGTGGAAAGTCCTACCTGCTGACTAAGTAAGCCAATCTCTAAGATGCAAGAAAATTCTCAGCAACCTTGGGGAGCCCTGGCATTCGCCCTAAGCCCAAGCTCAGAAGGAGCTCCTACCCTGAGAGCGCCCACCACAGTGAGCAACCACAGACAGCCCTTTGCCCGACGACATCTAGACTGGGGGAGAGGAGGAAAGGAAGGCAGGAAGGGAAGGGCTGGAGGTCCCGCAGCCAGGCCTGTGACTCAGATGTGACTCAGCTCTGACTGGCAGGTTCCCACGTGCTCAGCACCGCTCGGTGATTCTGCCCTACCCTCCGCCAACCTCACCCACTATGCCCAGCTAGAAGAGGGCTGAGACACGGGGAGGTGACACAGGGCTGCAGAAGGACTTTTAATAAGAGTCCCCATTCTATTCTTTCTTCATTGTGGGCAAACTCTTCTTTGGGGGACTGACAGCTTCGGAAGAGCCCAACACCCAGAAGTAGAAACTGTCCCCAGTCTTTGGTTTAAGAACGACTTCTGGAAACAAAAGTGACAGTGCTCCATTTACACTCACTTATTTGGTTGCAACAAGCTTCAAAGCAAACTAGTAATGGGCCCTGTTAGGGACAAGGACTGACCTTCGTCCCCTACCTCACTGACCTAGGAAGCAGCAAGACAGGGCCCTCCTGCCTTACAGCCCAAACCCAGCCAGAAATCACAACCCACCAGCATGTGCAGACAAGAAGGGAAGGCGTTCACGGTCACAGACTTTTCCCTGCCCAAGGCTGTCACTGTAAGAAAGTCTTCAAACACGGAGTATGGTGGAAGAACTAGAGAATCAGAGGTGGCACGTACCTTTTGAGGTGCAGAGATCCACCTCAACAGTGGGATTCCCGCGAGAGTCGAAGATCTCTCTGGCGTGCAGCTTCAGAATAGACATGGTGAGTTTCTGTGGAGAGGGAGGTCACATAATAAGCCACAAGGCAGCCTTGGCTCGTTCATTCAGGGACCACTCCTGGGACTTCCTAGACTAGAAAGAACCTGCACTGACTAAACACTGGAGGCAGGAAGGCGGGCTAGAGTCGAGAAAATGGCTGCTGAAGGCAGTGGGGATTGCTCCTGAAGAAGCAGGCGAGGCCCAGCTCTGCAAGGACTTAAACCCCAGCAGCTCAGGCCTGGTCCTACAGGCCAAGGATGCCAGACGAGTGTGCCAGAGAACGATCAAATCCAGCAGGAAAGATAAACGTACTGACGGAGAATGGCCAAGGAGCGGGCAGTTGGAAACTAATTATTGTCATTAGTTAACACTGAGGGTTGGCATGGACACGGAAAGGGACCAAGTCAGGACCAAGGGGAAATGAAGGTCACGGGCAAAACCATTTAGGACTAAAGATGGGAGGGGTGGACAGGAGGAAGATCTGATTCTTGGGGAAACAGTGGATTAACAGTTTGGGACAAATTTCATCACGTTAAACTCGAGGTAGCAGCAGGAGGTTCAACTGGTGGGTGTTAGATAATCAACGAGCTCCCTGGTCCGGGCACCGTGATCTTGGCTTCTGCCAGTCTCTGGGGCTCCAAAACTCACAGTGCTCGGGTCTTCAGCCAGGTGACAATACATCAATGATGCCCCATTTAAAAACCCTAATTATGAAATGCCATGCTCCAGGGGAAGTCTTCCTTTGAAAACACCGTTTAAAAAAAAAAAGCGGCTACAAATAACAAATAGCAAGTCTTCAAAGAAAGCCTCTCACTATTTTCTCTGAGGAAGAAACTGGACCACTCCAAGGACTGAAGCGTGGGTAAGAGGAACTGAATTAGTGTTCGGGAGCCATTGTCTAGCTGGGCACCCCTCCAGTATCTTCTGGAATGTTCTGAAGCAGCAAATGGTATCTTTTTTTTTTTTTTTTAAAGTTTCAAAATTAGATCCTGAAGTCACTCCCACTGCCTGTGTAACAATGGACTTTTATTCATTAGCAGATAAAACGGTATCTGGTTCTTAGCTACTATCTTACAAAAAGGCACTTTGTTTAAGCATAGATTTTAGTTTTCATGCTCTTTTAAGCACATCTTCACTACACTACCTCCGCATACCATTGTTAAGAGCTCATTTTTTTTTGCTTCATTTTAGTGAAACAAGACAAGGTATATTCAACTTGTTTTTAAATTGGATTTGGTGGGAAAAAGGTCATTGAAGGTCAGGGAGCACAGGCAGGAAGGAAGATTGGTCTCATTAGGAGTCTTCACAGCTTTTTATCTGCCGGGGAGTGAACCCCGGACCAGGGCGGCAGGAATGGACCACGCGGTCAGGGCCTACATGTGCCCCCAAGGCCGGTCAACCAACGGACCGCACCGCCCAGAGCAATGACCACACTGCAGAGGGAGAAAGCAGGGAACCGTGAGCTTTCTTAAAATACATTCTTTTTATGTCAGATCAGGGCTGACCGCTGATGGCCAGCCGGGGGAAACGGATGCAGCCTGTGCCGGAGTGAGGTCCCCTGGAAGTCTTCCCAATTAATTACCTAAGGGCTCTGCCTCGGTCTTCCCAGGAATAAGCACCTTCTGAAGTTATATTAGTAATTGCTCATACCGGGCTGGACACCCAGCCGCCTAACTGCAGGCTAAGGGCCGGCCACATACGGGAAGCAGGGGCAACTGGTGGGGGGGGGAGGGGCAGGATGGAAATGTAGCTCCCGCGCATCTCTCCTTTCCCGGCCCCTTGTTCCATTTTAGGAAGGGCCTGGCTTTAACAAGCATGAAGGCTTAGGCCAGTATCTACCCCCCAAAATCTTCCACTCTCAACGCCTTGTCCTATGTGGCCTGCGCGTCTGATTCCTGACCTCCCATTACAGCTATGTGGCCCCAGAACTCCGTAATCACAGGTGGTTCCCTCCGGAGAAACCCGGCGCCGCGCCCTGGCCTCGGGCGGCACAGCAGGCCCCGCGAGGCCGGTTCGCACGTGCGGGCCCGCCCCTTCCACGACCCCGCCGAACCCCCCCCACCTCCGCACTCCGTCTCACGGACAGGAGCCCTGAGGAGGACCCACGCGCCGCCTGCCTGGGCGCCTGCTAGGCAGCTCTTCCCCGACTCCTTACCCAGCCGCTGGTTGTCGCCGCCCAGGAAAGAAGCAGGATGCTGTAGACGGAGGCGAGCGTTCAGGCCCAAGGTCTGAGAGCTCCCCGTACCCTGAGCTTTTCTCTGGGCCGAATGCCCGGACTTCCTGCCCAGCTCGGGAAGGCCCCGCCCACCTCCCGCCCCCCTCCGTGCCGCCTCCCCATTGGCTGGGCGCACTGTCACTCGGGCCTCGCCTCCAGGAAAGGGGCGCTACTTCGGCCCTTGTAGCTGCGGGGTGGGGAGGGGGGGCTCCCCGCGGGGGTGGGGCGCCGTGCTGCTGAGGTGCTCTGGCTCCCCGGCTGCTGTGTGGGGTGCGGGTGAACCCCTGCCCCACTTTACTTCCGCCCTCCTTTGGGACCCCTGGACTTGCGGGCTCTGTGGCGCGGATACCCCAGGGTAGGGGCGGGGTGGTGCGGCCGACATGAGGGACTGGGAATCTATCACGTACTCTGAGTCCCGCACGCACGCAGCGTCGCTCCGGCGCCGCACGGCTGGCCCACGACCTTGATGACGACCTTCGCGGCCCGCCCTTCCCTCTCCGCCGCTCCCCCGAGACCCCGTTGGCCTAGAGACGTTGGCGGCCGGGAGCCACGGAGCTGCGTCCCAGGGGCCTCGTGCTCCCGCAGGCGGCTGTGCGCTGGCTCCGGACCGCCAGCCTAGGTGACCCCGTCCTTTTGTCCTTTTCCGTGGGTCAGACTTGGGTAGCAGGCCCCGAGGGCCGAGAGGAAGTTCACGTCCCTTTGATTACAGCTAATACTTTTTGTGTGTCAGGCACTTCTCCGTCCCCAGTGTTAGTTCATTCTCTAGCTCTTGTTAATATTCCATCTTGAAAGGAGACTTCATCTCTCTAACCCACCTTGGTAGTTCAAATCTTCCTGACATCCTGTGCCATTTGGATGGAAATTTCACACGGATGCCATGGTTTTTTTCAAGGTTTAAAACAGGTAATATTCTGCGGTAGTCTGGCAGATGAAAAACAGGAAGGTATGAGCGCCGTCATAGCACCTTTCTGATCAAGAAAGAACTGACACACATTTAAAATCTGTTCTACAGCACCCACTGGGAGGGGGCGGGGCGCGCTGAGGCCATCATGTCGTTTTCTAGTACAGATATTTTTGTATTTCTCAGCATTCCTCTTGGTCTGTAAGTCTGGAGGTAAAGCAATTCTAAACATCTCCGTGTTTTCCACATTGCCTCTCACAGAGACATTGAGATGTGTATTTGAATTTAATTATTGTTTCTTCTGGTCAGCTGCCAAAACTGCCTTTCTTCCATAATTCCTAGCATTTTTTTTAATCCCCTGAGCTACTACTGGCTTAGGTTTCCAAGGTACCCAGTAGAGGTGAAGAACACCTGTTGAATCTACAGTATTTGCTTTCCATTGTCTAAGAAGCAAGAACTTGAGGATTAAATTCAGCAAAAAAGCAACAAGGGAATTGTAAAATGTTTCCTAAAGAATGAGATGAATTTTGCAAGCAGAGTTGATGATTTCCCCAGCAATACACTGATGTTTCGGACTGCTTAAAACCACGATCCCAGCCCTGTGACTCAGCACCTAAATCAACAGCCTACATCTCCAAATGGTCTCTGCAGAAATCAGACACTTAGAGCTCTTATTTTCTGAGCAATTTTAGGGTGTGGCCCTGAAATGGCTCCAAAACAATCTTAGAGGGAGAAAGATAAAAAGACATGGCTCTTATAACTGCTGTCTGGCCAGAACCAGGGATTCCTAGCAGCAAATCAAGTGAAGAACATGATCATAGAGGGCTGCTGTTGCAAGATTCTCGGGGCCCCAGCACAGCATATCTGAGCCAGCACTTCGACCTTAAATTGTAGCTCAAATGTTAATGATTAATGCACAGTGATGCCCTCCTATCTTTCCCAAAATCCACGGGCTACTGAATGCCCCCCTTGTCTCCATGGCTCCTGAGGCTTTGCCAGCAGGGACATTGACCTTGTTGCAGGCATTTAGTTATTACCTACCACTGACTAATAACGCTTGTTGAGCAATTTCATTGCATTGGCACACCAGTGGCATTCACCCTGCTGGTGGGCAAGGAAGGGAAATGAGTGTCCAAGGCTATTTTCAGAGGACCACACTGTGAAGCACTGCAGGGAGCACCTGTGAGACAATTGCAGGTGGATGCTGGGATTGAGAGAAGGTGAATCTGCAGCCACCCGTGATCCACCTGTGGTTTGTGTATCCCTGCTTGAAAACTGCTGGTGGGCTGCAGAATGGCGGATCTCTAACCAAATAGGAAACTTCAGAGTTGCCGAAGTAGCCAAGAGAGGTGATAGGTCAGAGGAGTGAGCCCGCGGGGGACCTAGGTGAAGGGTCCCTCCACAGGACAGACCAGGAAGACTTGTGTGTCTATCACTGTTTCACACCAAAGACTGCATGAAGTGTGTCCAATGATGTAAAGACGACAAATGAATGTCTGGGTACCCATCACCACTGTAAGAAAGATATCAGCCATGCTGTTAGGGTCCCTTGTGTATTCTTCTCTGGCCCTGGAAGGGCCATTATCCTAAATTTTGTGTTTATTATTCCCTTGCTTTTCTTTGTTTTTTCAATATTTTTTGAACTTTACATAACGGGCATCGTACTGTTCGTACCCTTTTCTGCAACGTTTTGCTGCACTTGATGTTTGTGAGCTCCGTCCCTGCAGCTTTAGAGGACTCATTTTCAGCGCTGTATAGTATTCCATTGTGTGAAGGTCGCATGTTTTCCTGTCAATGTACATTTGAGTTGTATCTTGATTCTTTTTTCCTTGTAAATACCAACAGTACAGTACTGCCATGAACTTTGCCGCAAATGTCTCCTGAGCACATGCACAAGGGTTTCTCTAGATCACATGCCTAGGACATACACCAAGACGTGGGATTCCTGGGTCATGGGTGTAAGCCTCCTCAACATCGCTTTCCAAAGTATTTGCACCTCTCTGCACTCCTACCGGCAACATTTATGACTGCTGACACAGTTTGAAAGAAAAAAACTTAAATTCAGCTCTTCCCTTGCAGTGTCTTCTAGAAATGTGATTGATTCTCAATTTACCACCCTTTCTAAGTCTTCTTCCTTTAAAGAAACTCACATGTCCCCTCTCAACTGTAGTCAGCGGTCTGCCTGCGATGGTCAGGGGGCGCCTTGCAGGGCTCCCGGCTGCACAGCTCCCTGCCCCACCATCTGCAGAGATGACTTCACACAGTCTGCGGTAGGAAGTAAGGATTGAGCAAGCGGCTGTCGAGGGAACGGAAGGGAGAACACAGTATGGTTTTTAAACCGTCATTGCTCGGAGGACATTTATCAGGGGTGCCCACCTGAGGGGAGTAAGGAAAGGGGGATTAAGGAAGAAAATGACCCGGGGAGTCAGGGGAGCAAGGACTGGGCTCCCAGTGAGGGGCGCTCCCCTCAGAGGTGCAAATAAAGGGGGGGCCATGGGGCTCTGGACCAGCAAGAGAAACTCAGAGGGAAGAGTCTCCATCTTGTGACAAAGGGCTCTGCGTGGATCCTCTGGGTGCCAGCTCCTTCGTCTTTACAGTCAGCGGGATCACGTGGGCCATGGGAGGCAGGCGCGCTGTGGCAGCCAGGTGGCCCTTGTCAGTGCGGGAATAATCGCTTCAAGCTGGACCAGAGGCCTGCAGGACACTGGGCTTTCTAAGCAGCAGCTGCAGTAGTTCTGGAGCGATGTTCTTCCCCCTCTACCTGGTCCTACCCTCTTTCCTCACAGTTCTTAGGGTTGTCGCTTGGAGGGAGGCCCAGGGCACTTACAGCCAACAGCATCAGCCAGGCCAGGAGCATTCCTAGAGGCAGGAGAGATGCAGGGCCCTCGGATGGCCCACTCCGAAATGCCAGTCCCTGGGCAGGACAGAGAGGTCAGACGATGCAGTGTGAGTGAGCTCCAGAGGGAAAAGCAGGAGCCCTGCTCTGCCTCAGGAGGAAGTGGCCCCTTGTGACTCATTGGCTGAGAGTAGGGTTTCCACGGAGGCTTCACGTGGACCACAAGATAAGGAGAAATGCCCCGCCCTGACCTATCACAAATCTGTAACAGTGCGGAGGCCTTATTATCTGCCAGGTGTGACACATTTGATCCTGGAAACAAGGTCATGGCTGAGTTCCACGGGATCATCTCCACTTCTCAAAGCACAGAGGCTAGCTGAGTTGCCCATGCCCGCAGCTGGTGAATGGTGAATGGAGGTGCCGGGGACCAACCCTCAGCCACGGAGCCCTCTGCTCCTCTGCAGTGGACTTCACCTCAGCCTGGGATTTGGGTGAGAGGCCACAACACTGAACTTCATCCCCGAGCCTTCCAGTCCTTCGGGCCATGACGATAACCACACGCACTGCTTAACTGTAGCAGCTTTGCATTTGGGGGATGTGACTCAGGAAGCCGTCCTGTCTGCTGGATACTGTGTCCTCTCCAGAACAACTTTGTAGCTGGGAGGAGAAAGCCACTCCCAGAGTCAGAGGATGGTCACATTGCATCGCAATCCGAGTTACAATTACAAAATGTCCCCCACACCACGCCTGTGATGGCATTTCCTAAACAAAAGGGGAGACCCTCTCTGATTTTCCGCAAATGCCTTACAGTTCTCTTGAAACGAGGTCCCTGGCCCTCTTGCGTTGGATTCCCTGACCAGCCTGACTAATCTTGGGTTGTTTTTTTTTTGTTTCCTGACGATCAGAGAGTGCTGAGGGGAGCATGGATTTCAGCCCGGCATTTGTCAGACCTGTCTGAATATTCTTGTGGTTGGAAGAGCAATGCAGGCTGGGTAGATGTGTAACTAGCCAGCGGGTATCCTAAGGGGCTGGCTCCCAGATGAGGGCAGTGAGGACATGCTGCTAAAAATTCCCAGGTCATCAGAGCAGGGCTGGACAGCTGTTGGTGTGAGGCTGACTCAGGATTTGCACCAGACAAGCCAAGCCAGGTGACAGCTGACGAAGTGCCCCCTTTTGAGGGACTTCTGAGTGCCTGCCACACCCAAGCACCCGTGGAAGGATTTCTCGGGCTGGGCCAGCCTTTACCGCCTGGTTGACTGGACCCAGGATCAGCACCAGAGGTGGCCTGGCCTGAGCGCTCTGCCCAGGTGGAGCAGTCACAGTGGACTGTGACGGACTGGCCAGCCCTTTGGAGCTTCTCCCTTGGTGGGTTTTGAGCAGAGCAATGACATGCTCTGACACCTGTTTTTTTTTTTTTAATTTTATTTATTTTTAGAGAGAGGAAAAGGGAGGGAAAAAGAGAGGGAAAGAAACATTGATGGGAGAGAGAAACATTAATCAGTTGCCTCTCGCACACCCCCAGTGGGGGACCTTGCCCATAACCTGGGCATGTGCCCTGACCAGGAATCAAACCAACAACGTTTCGCTTTGCAGATGATGCCCAGCCCCGAGCCCCACGGTCAGGGCCTGACCTCTGGTTTGGAAGGATCACTGCAGCCACCGTGAAGCAAAGTGACTACAGAGCATGCTTCAGATGTCGGGCGCCACATCAGGAGCCATCCCAGAATATAGCGGCCTGAAACAGCAGCGATTTCCTTTGCTCTTGGGAACCGGCACTCAGCTGGCAGTTCTTCTATGGGTCTCCCTTGCAATCTCTGGTGTGGTGCTTTCAGATGGGGGCCTGCTGGAGGCTGCCACAGCCAAGATCGTCTCTGCTTCAGTCTGTAGGGCTGCTGTGGCCAAGTGCCACACACGGGGCGGCTTAGAATGACAGAAATGTATTCACTCACAGTTCTGGAGTCCAGACATCTAAAACCAAGGTGTCAGCAGGGTTGATTCCTTTCGAGGCTCAGGGAACATCCGCTCCTTGCCCCTCTCAGGTTTCTGGTGGTTGCTGGCAGTCTTTGGCTTGTAGGTGTACTGCTTCAAACTGCCTGTCATCACACGGCCCTCCCTGGGCGTCTCTGTGTCCACGTTCTCTCTCTTCCTCTCTCTCCTGCTCTCGCTCTCATAATATCTCCTTTGGCCTAGATTTATTATTTTTTAAATGTTTATTCAATTTTCTAAACTTAAAAAATGTCACCTCACCCTAATTCCTGGCTCAGGGTGATGTAGCCGCTGGTACTTATGCGCCTTGTCAGATGACTCCTGTCCTGCGTGAAGGTCGCACTCTGAAGAAGGGTGCTCAGTTGTGAGTGAGGAGTCCGCTTAGGGCCCTTCTAGGGAGGCAGGATGGGGGGATGCAGCACATGTCTCCCGCCGACCCTGGGAGGAGAGCAGGCTTCAGGAGACTTGAGAGCTGTACTCAAGTTATTGAAGGGTTATTAGATTATTATACAGCAAAAGAAGTAGATTGAACCTTTGTGGCTCCAGAAATGAGTACAATGACGACAGAAAGGTTCCGGAGAGAATGACGCAGCTCAATTTACAAGAAAAATAGGAAAAACCATTTGCAAAATGACACATGGTTCCTGCCACTGGGGCCTGCATTCGCTCTCTCTCTCCGTCAAAGGGGTTTCAGAGTGTGTATGTATAAGGCAAATTAAAATTAATCCCCTTTCACCCTGGCAAGGTAGCTCAGTTGGTTAGAGAGTTGTCCTAATACACCAAGGTTGCAGGTTCAATCCCCGGTCAGGGCACGCACAAGCATCAATCAATGCCCTGGCCAATGTGGCTCAGTTGGTTGAAATGTTGTCCCATAACCAAAAGGTTGCAGGTTCGATCCCCAGCCCAGGCGGATGCTTCTCTCTCGCATTGATGTTTCTCTCTCTCTAAAAAAGCGATGGAAAAATGGTCTTGGGTGAGGATTAAAAAAAAAAGTAAAAAAGAAAATCAGCCAATGAGTGCAAGAATCAACCAATCAATAAGTACAACCACACACTGATGTTTTTCTTTCTCTCCCTTCCTCTCTCTCAAAAAAAAAAAAAGAATGAAACCAAAAATAAAAAATAAATAAATAAACCAACAACAAACAAAATAAAATAAATTACCTTTCAATCCTTTGGAGGTCTTTAGAACATCTTTAAGACCATTCGTGATTAAAAATAAATAAATAAAAAGGAGCAAAAACCCCAAGGTTGGGTGTTAACATCCTGGGCTTGGGCTTCTCACCCCATCCATCCTAGATAGATTTTTGGATGAAGGAAAGACAGAGATGCTTCTGTTGCTTTCCAACTGAAGTCTGCTCCATTTGGACACTGTCCCAGGTCTTGTTCATGTGGTGACATGGACCACTTCTGCATGACATGCAGACTCCTGGCAGGAGAGGGACCATCTGAGGCCGGTGACAAGGTCCCTGGTCCCATCCTAATGGTGTCCTTGGGTTCTTGTGAGACCCACAGAAACTAGCTCCCCACAGCATCCATTGGAAGAATTTATTCTCATCCATCAGAAGAATTGCAACACTTGGTCCCATTTACTGATTAGGATGGTTTCTGAATCTGGGCAGGAGTCCATGAATGAGCATGCTGAGGTCCACGGAAGCCCCGGACGGCGTGCAGCTGCAGTCTGTCTGTGCACATTTGCTGTGGCAAGGGGCTTTACTTCAAGTTCCTGCAGGCTCTGCAGCCCCAGACGTTAAGGGCTATTGCTCCAGAGGGCACCCTGGGTAATTCTGTCTTTGCTCATCTGTAGCATGGGTGGAATGAATTAGGCTTTCCGTAAATTCTGTAAAACGTCACTGTATTTTCTGACCTTAGATCAGCAACACTGTTCACTGTAAGCTCAGGAACTCAGTTACACAAGCTGCAGAGCCCTCGACGAAGGACCCGTTTGTTTTCTCCTCTCTCCTCCCAGCTTCTCAGGAGATGGCCTTGCAGACAGGAGGCGAGGGCCCCTATGCCATTGGTCTGGTCATCCAGGCTCCCAGACCTTTCTGTGGTATCCCCTCCGAGGCCACTGGGCAGGTGCTCACTGGCACACTGTTGGGTAGAGGGTATACCAGTGTCTTCGATACTGGCATTGTATTCCCCAGAAAAACTAAGTCAGGAGCCCAGCTCAGCATCTTATTAAGGGAGGCAGGGAGGGGTCCCCTCTTCAGCAGGTAGCATTACCCTCTGCCAACTTAATTTGGAGCAATGTCTTGGGCCAGAATCTACGATGACTATGCCTGAAGAAGAAAACCAAACAGGAAAACAAAAGGCATCAGTTTCTACCAGCCATAGTGATAGTTTTATCTTTTGGAGATGATCCCATACTCTTTTTGAGTTTGGGGTTCTCGCCCAATAAAAATGTATATTCAGGGGCAGATTCATACCGAGTTTTGGTGTGTGCTTAGATGGAGGGAGGGGAGAGAACACCCCCTCCTTGTTTGCTTTCCGTCTCAGCTGTTCCAAAAGCTCTGTGTGCAGTGGTGTTTATGAAATACCTTCCACCAATGAGCTCAGGGCTGGGGCCTCAACAGTCAGTTATGGTCATATTTTTCCTTTGCTTGTTTATTGATACAGGTTTTCCCTCCACAAAGGGACTCATTTTGAGCATACTGTTAAGTAGCTTGATTTTTTTTTCTACTTAAAAACATACTCTAAACATCTTTTCATGTCATTTAGTATTTCTAGCCTATACCCTCAAACACAAATTGGAGTTTTGGGCAAGGTACAGCCTACGTCTGGGAAACAGCATTTGGGAGATGGAATTGTAGACTGTCCCCAGACGCCCTCGCCCCAGACTTTCTGTAAGGTACTGGTGCATTTTAATAATTCTACAAACAACACACAGACTGCCTCTTTGTGTGGAGTGACAGGCCATTTGAAAACATTAATAAACCCATAATAAGGAATAATAAGGATTTCTTATTCCTGGGAGTTGGGGCCACTTCCTTCCACTTGGGGATGGACTCAGGGATTTCCTCCAAATGATGTCATTGCAGGGGTGGGGGGCTTTCTCTGGCAGGGGGCAGTGAGTCTTATGGCTGGTGAAGGGCCAGGAGCCCTTTCTGGGGTTTCACACTGTCCTCAGCTCCTTTGTGACTGGCTGACTGCCCCCTCAACCCAATCCAGTCACCTGGGTCACTTACTGCCATTTGGTGGGGTCAGGGGACGAGTGTGTGTGGGGTGGTCTGCAACAACCCAGGTTTCTGTTTGTGGGGCTCCTTCCTCCTGGGGTACAGGCTCTCTTCCTCTCTCACTGGCTGAACAGAATGACTGAACCCTATGATGCCTTACACCATGTGGCATAGAGGATGTCATAAGCCAGCTGTCTCTTTCTCACCAGGACGTTCCATCTCCTCAGGGCTCTGGCTCCCAGACTGTGGACTGGCACTCCCTCCTCCGGGCTCTCTGCACCCAGTCCGTGTCCACCCTGCAGCTGCCTGCTCACCGGGCTGTCTCCCCCATCAGACTGGGAAGCCCGCTGGGATTCCTCATATTTGCCCTGTGTGTCCACATGTCCAATCCAGGGCAGATGCTTAATGCATTTTTGTTGAACAGATGAGTGCTTCTCTGTAGGGGATGTTGGATTGCATCTTCTAATGTCCTCAACCCCTCCCCCACCTCCACCCCCGCCAGAGCCTTAGATTCCTCTCATTGCCCTCATTTGTCAGTGTGGAGATGGGGCGGTGATACTCTTCACGAATTCACCTGTGCCTGGCAGATTCTGATGGAGAAATGGACCGGTTTTCACAGGCAACCAAATCCCCCGTTGCAGTGGGGACCGGCTGTAGGGATCACAGAGAACACCCGCATCTTCTGGGGGCTCCTCGGGATCCCACTGGGCTCCTGGGATGAAGTGCGTTAGATGCTCAGCAAGTGGCCCAAGGCAGCAGGATCCGGGCATTCACACGATGGAGGTTTCAGCGCTGGCCTGCTCTTTGGATGACATTTTTCTTCTGTCCTAATTCTCAAAGCACTCACCTTCCAAACACCACGTCAGAGGGAGCAGGAAGAATAAGCTGTAAAAGTCAGCTTCTGGCAAGGCTCAGTATCTCCTTGATGGGGAGATGGGCACTGATTTCTCTGCCATTTATGGATAGACCTTCCCTGAGGCACCATAGAGGGTCTTCAATTCCCTTGTAATCTCCATCAGCTTCTCTTCCAAGACAGCTCCCCAGTATCATGCAGGCAAGCGCGAGCACATAGGCAGTTTTAAGGCAAGTCTTTGGGGTGCTCTTCCCATGTAGTTGCTGCATTACCCAGGAACTCGGGAGCTATCGCTCGCCTCGTGTGTGTCCTCGATATTGAACCTCTTTCCTGGCTCATTTTGTCCAGCCCAGTTAGCATGGATTCCAAAGTGAGGGTATTTGGTAACATCCTTCTAACTGTGTGACTTGCGTTTTTTTTCCTCAAGAAGAAGATGACTACGTGGCCCCCTCACATAACTTCCCGTTACTTCCACCACCTGTTTGAGTTCTCACCCCTCCGCTCATCTCCTGCAGCACCTGCCGCTTCCACTTGGCGCTTTCTTAGATTTCGTTTCCTGCTTTTCCATTTTGTAGCAGACTGTGTCACATGTTACACCTCTCGGGAGGAAAGCATCCCCAAGTTAGCCTTCAGGATTACACGTGAGAAGTTCAGCTACACTTAGGTTCACGGTACACAACTCCCAAACCCATTAGGACACAAGCCATTGTGGTGAGAGTGAGCAGGAACTATGAAGAGCAGACTGGGACCACCGAAGGATTTCTGACTGTGGAGCGATCAGGAACAGACCATGCAAGAAATTAAAAAATAAAAAGCCCTGACCAGGGTGGCTCAGTGGGTCAGGCACTGTCCTGCAAAGGGAAAGGTCGCTCGTTTGATTCCTGGTCAGGGCACATGCCTGGGCTGGGGGTTCAGTCCCCGGTTGGGGTATGAGCAAGAGGTAACTGATGCGATGTTTCTTTCCCTCTTTTTCTACCTCCCTTCTCCTCTCTCTAAAAAATGTATACATAAAATCTTTAAAAAAGAAATTTTAAAAAAAGAGTTTAAAAAAACTCTGTGCCCTGGCTGGCGTGACTCAGTGGATTGAGTGCCGGCCTATGAACCAAAGGATCGTCACTTTGATTCCCAGTCAGGGCACGTGCCTGGGTCGCAGGCCAGGCCCCCAGTTGGGGGCACACGTTGATGTTTCTCTCCCTCTCTCTCTCCCTCCCTCCCCCTCTCTCTAAAAATAAATAAATAAAATCTTAAAAACAAAACAAAACAAAACAAAATGAACTCTAAGAAGAGACTTCCAAAAATGATCAGGTATATTTTAAAAGAGCCAAATAGACTTTTAAAAATAAGAACAGATCAATTAAAAAGCAGATTATTAGACAAAATTGAACACAGAAGCGGTCACCAGAAGGACAGAGTAGAAAATTAACGTTAGAGGGCATCCCAGAGAGACAGAGGATCGAATGACAAAGTCTAATTTCGATCTAACTGGAATTCCACAACTGAAGGTAGAGAGAAAGGGGAGAGGCAATATTCGACGAGGTAATGGTTGATAATAACCCAGATCATATGTAGGTTAAAGGGAAGAAACTATGCGATGATCCCAATAGGCATGGATAAAGCATTTGAGAAAAGTCAGCAATCACTTATGGTGAGAATGCTTAGCGAGCTAGGAATAGAAGGGAAATTCCTAAATCTGAGTGTGTTAGTTTGCCAGGGTTGTCCTCACAAGGTAGCACAAGTGACTTACACAACAGAAAAGTGCTTTCTCGGGGTTCTGGAGGCTGGATGTCTGAGCTCGGGATGTTGGCAGGATGGTCCCCTCACAGGACGACACCAGCACCTGGAGACATGTCCTTATGACCTGATGGGGTAGGAAGTCCGGAGGACAGCATCTGAAGGATTCTTGCCTGAAATGAAACCTGAATTCAGAGCTGCCCATTCACAGGAAATGCAAGAGACAGAGGAACAAGTGAGACCACACCGCAGGGAGGCGACCCACACATTCCAGGGGACAAATGACCCAGTTTCTCCCGCAGCGCTGAGTCTTAAAAAAACAACTGGGAAGAAAGAGGTGACTGGTATAGGGCAAGGGAGACAGAAGGGATCTCACAACCTAACACAGTGTTTGGATCCAGACCCAAATAAACTAAACATAAAAAACCCCAAACAAATATAAAAAATAAAAAACAGAGAAATTTAAATGTAGGCTGGATATTATATGATATTGAGGAATTCCTGTGAGTTTTGTTTATTATGAGTAGGCCATGGTGGGTCTGGTAGTCTGAGTGCTGGCCCTCAAAGATATGTCCCTGTCCTCATCCACAACCCGGAATGTGACATGGCAGAAGGGACTTGGCCGGTGTGATTAAGTTAAGGGCCTTGAAAGGGGGCGATTATCTGGGATTTTCCTGGTGGGTCTGGTGCAGTGATGGGGGTCCTCATCAAAGGGAGGCAGGGGAGTCAGAAGCAGACAGGGTCATACAGTAGAGGTTAGGGCGATTCAGGGCTACAAGGCAAGGACTTGCAAGAGGTTTCTAGAAGCTTGGAAAGGAAAGGAAAGGATTCTTACTTTTTTGTATGCCCAAAAGTTTCTAGAACAAAAAACTTAAAAACATATTGTCAGTGGTGTGACCCCAGACTCCATCCCCAACCACGTCTGTGGGGCACGCTCACACCCTTGGCGTTCTCACTTGTCTCCCAATTTCACATCTCCAGCGGGACCCTCCCGGGAGCTCCAGACCTTCCATGAATGACCGCCCTGCCTCTCCCCTGGGGGCATGTAGAAAAGGGGGAATAGGAACACCAGCTGTGTGTCTGTGTGTTTATTTATTTCAGGAGAAACAGGGCGTGGTCACAGAAGTATTATTCCTAACTTGTCTCCCTCGCCCTGCTCCCTTGTTCTGCTTCCTTGACTGGTCCCCGAGTGAACCACCCGCCCCTAAGTTCTTGCTGTAGTTTTGGGTTCAGGGGACCCATGCCAAGACCCTTCCACGTCTCAGACCTGCTCCTCTGCTGTCTTCCCCATCTCGGTCAATGGCAGCTCCAGTCTCTTAGTTGTGCCGGTAAACCTTGAGGTCACTGCGCCGTTTTCTCTCACATTCCACATCCAATTCATCGGCAATTCCTGTTGGCTCTTCCTCAAAGTACACGCAGGTATCTCTCAGTCCTTCTCACCAGGTCATTACCTGTCGGGTCGCAAACCTTCTCAGGACCTTCCCAGGTATACTCTGAAAGCAGCCACCATCTGTGGAGGGCGGGGAGAGACCGAAGAAATGGCAGACCATTCCAGACGGGTAGGCGGCAGGTTTAATAAGCAAGGGACTGTAGTTCCAAGGTCGGTCTTAGGCAACAACAGATTAGTTTTCCACACCTGCCACCAGAATCTTAAAAATTTATATTAAGGCCCTAACGGGGTTCCATCACGTTCCCAGGGGGGCTGTCACTGGGCCAGTCACACACCTAGTCCAGAGGGTCTCATCACCACCTCTCTCTCCCCAGGATCCCTGGGCAGCTCTGGGAGCGAGGAAGGGAGCGGAGTGCATGTCTCAAGCACAGGGGAGGTAGGGGAGGGCATGGGGAGCCTCAGCCCAGGTCCAGCTCCCAGGTCAAACCTGTGGTCCCATCTTCGTGATGACCTGCCCCTACACTCCACCCTTCGTGACCATCTCTTATAATCTCCCCAGCCCTCTCCTCTGCACTGTGTGCGGAGTGATCAGCCAGGGGCTTCATCAGCATGGAGGTGGCTCACTGGTGGCCCTTTGGCTGCACTGGAGGCAGATGTCACAGCAACAAACAGGCACATGCAGGAGAAAACATGGGTTATGACAATAACTTCTCAAACCAGTGACAACTTCTTCATCAAGAACTCCATGAGCCAAACCATTGATTTACTAAGTCCCCTTGTCCCTCATGTGATTTAATAAAGATGGTACACCAGTAGACTCATCAGGGATGAACATACAATGTTCTGTTTGCATGATGGCACAGGTGGCTCCTTGGGAGGCAGCACTGGTGTCCAAGGCTACTCACTTTCGGAGGACAGCTTTTCTCACTGGAGATGTTCCAGTGCTCAGGAAGGGCAGGCTTTGTTGGCTATCACTTAGGTCTTGCTGCATGAATGTAGAAAGGACCTCTATGTGTGCTATAACGTTCTCCAGGCCGACAGAGGGAACAGAGTTAGCAACCAAATGATCGTCCCAGTGGGAGATGGAATGTGCCCACCCGGCCCTGAGGACAGGGCAGCTGGCAGCTTTAGGAACTTGACCTGGCTGTACATACTGTGCACCTGTGGGCCAGAGGCAGACAGCATGTCAGGTGTGAACAGGGGTCCTCAGCTGGGACATGCCAGACCAGACCCCCCCAGCCACGTGTGTAATATAAAGCCAATTGTGTGTGCATATGTGTGCATGTGTATGTACATGTGTGCATGCTTGTGTGTGTGTGTGTGTGCATCCAGGGAGTGGCTAGGAGGACACGTACCACAGAGTCAACAATGGCTGCCTCTGGGGGGTGGGGGAAGGAGAGGAAGGGAAATGGAAGGGTTTCCTTTTGTTCCTCAGCACACTGCTTGGATACTTTATTATTTCATTTCATTTCGTTTTTCACAATAAGCATGTATTATTTGTATTGTACATTCCTGGAGCCAGGCTGGGATTCAGGTCAGGTGTAATAGGGTGTGGCCAGGGCAGGAGTGGGTGACACCCTGTGTGCCCCTGGGGCAGGTTCCAGAAGGGGAATGGCCAGGGAGAGGGAGGCTGGGGCAGGCAGCTGGATGGTGGAGGGGGAAGTGGTGGTGGGGGATTAGGTCCCGCTGGGTGTTCATCTTCACTTCCTCACCCCCTACTGGGTTTTGAGCCACAAGCTAGGTGGACCTCTTGGTGGGGCCTGGGAGGGTCCACTCTGGCCCTCGGCCACTTTGGCAGATGAGTTTCCTTGCTGTGCAGCGTGGCCCCAGGCCTTCAGAAGTAAATAACAGCAACCCATTTCCTTCGGTCTGTTTTTGCTTTGTCTTCCTTGTGGGGTGTTAAGGGTGGACTGGGGCATGTTTCCAAAAGTTCCTTTGATTATTTGGAAAAAAAAAGAAAAGCCTTGCATAATTTAATCAGAGAGACCCCGGGCATGAAATGCACAGTCGCTGCAGCGGAAAGTTGAAATTTAGTGACTGCGTTGGTTCTGGTTCATTAACTGCCTCCTCTCCCCATCAGGGGTCCCTCAAGACTGTGATGTCTCTTCTGGTCCTGGAGGTCCCCTTGGGTTTGCCTCTACAGGAACGCGGGGGTCTTTGGTGAGTTCATGCTCCAGGGCACTGGCTGTGCCAACCCAGGGGCTGGAGTGGACAAGTGACTGGGTCAGGGTGACTCCCCGCTGACCCTGGCCCGCTGGCTGGCCAATCTGAGAATGTCGCTGTTGTACTCTCTGAGGTTGAGCTGATTGAAAGTTACACAAAGATCCAGGGTGACTACGGTCTCCTGAAGATTCTTGACATTTTCAATGAGTCTTTTAAAAATACATACTATTACTTGGGGGACTCCTCATAAACCATCGGGATGCTTTTTGTTGGCTGAGTGTGTGTGTGTGTGTGTGTGTGTGTGTGTGTGTGTGCTTTAAAAATGCAGAAAACTTACACTCTGGATATTTTCCTCATGAGCTCCTATTATCTAGCTTCTAAAGACCATGGGGGTCAGTAACTCAGGGCACTACCCCCTCTTCGGCAACCCGTTTCCACAGGAGAAATGCCCTGTCTGCCTGTCCCCTAACCTGGTGGGGAGACCCCGATGTTGCAGACTGCCGAGGCTTGTTCCATGAGGCAGGAGCAGTTTGTGAGCAAGGGCTCTGGAGGGTGAGTTGGGTCCTGGTGTCTTAGACTGGGTTCCCATGAGACAGAGGGGAGGCTGTCTGGGGAGTCTCTGGGGAGAGATGACCCACGGCCATGAGTGGGGCAGGACAGGGCACAGGGAGAAGGCCACTCCAATGTGGCTACGGCTGAGGCCCATCCTGCAGGAGAGCTCTGGCCCCAAACCCAGACAAGAGGGCTGGGCCTTTGCATCCTCGCTTTAGCAGGTGGAGTATGGGCACCTGCCTGGAAGAGTGGTCCTGGGGTGGCTACATTATCCACAACACCTGGATGCCACTGACACCTCTATGTCACCTGAGAGTTTGCTTCAGTTTGCTCATCTGTTTTGTGGATCCAAAAGCACCCTACCTTTCAGGGTTGTTTCAAGGATTAGAGGTATACCATGCACCCAAAACTCCTAGTACCGTGCTGGTATGGCTAGTAATATGCAAAACGCACACTGGATTTTCAAGCGTTGGTAGGAGAAAAATGATTTAAAATATTTCATAAACAGTTTTAATGTCAATGACATACTGAAATGCTAACATTTCAGATATATTGGCTTAAATAAAATTTGTTATTTAAATTAATTTCAGCTGCTTCTTTTTACTTTTTAAAATGTGGCTACCAGAAAATTAAAATTACGTACTGTGGGCTGATTAGGCAGGAGTGTCTAGCATCCAGATTCTAGACAATGTTCTTGGCCAGTCCATTGTTTCACAGATGAACGATTATCCTTCACACCCATTATGCTAATTAACACACCATGGGGTGTGCACTGGACCTACAGAGAGCCAAAGTGGGCTTTTGACGTCTTTCAAGGGTAGGTTCCAACTCCCGTGGAGTTTTGCATTTCCAGTTTAGCCGAGCGAGCTGCCCGTCAGAAGCAGATTGAAACTGAGTCTCAGGTCTAGACTGTGCTGAAGGATTTTAAAGTCATTTGCAGGCCCTGTAACGCCCTTGCCAAGCCCTTGGCTCTTGAGAAAACCAGTGTTTGTAGCTCACACATAGTTCGACAAACATTCATAATCAGATTCAACATCTCTGTTGGCGAGGACAGGAAACTGAGTGCTCAGAGTTAGAAAGCCCTTCATCCAGCGTGGCTAATTAACATACTGACAACGGGTCTTAAAGCGAACCTTCGCTTCCGCCCAGCAGCTCCTTCTGCCGGGATGTCCAATCTGCATAGTTTCCTGTAGAGGGCGCCAAACACACATCCATTGTGTTCTCCTTTTAAAGAAAACAGGACAAGTTAAGTGACCTGGAAGGTTTGAATAAAAACCACGTCAGAGAAATCACTGTTTTGAGAGCTCTTTTCAGCTTCATTAATGCACTTCGGCTGTCCAAATTCATTCCAGGTCTGCGGGCGATTTTTAGACAAAACGTTATGACACAGCTCATACCGCAGATTCGGGCTGAGGACTCCAGTTGGCTGAGCTGTCTGTCCTCTGAAGCTAAACAATGTGGACAGAGAGCTCTTAGGCAAATTAACTTTCCCCTGAATGCGCTCTTTCCTCTCTCCCATCTGCATTCATTCCCGTGGGTACGGCCGAGTCTGGGCTGAGGAGTTAGATACACATGAATGAAGGGGGGGGGGGGGAAACCCCATCAGGGGTCACTGGGGAAAAGTTGACCTGGTCTAAATAAACTTCTTTCTCTATCCACACCAAGGAGTCTAAAAATCTATTTCGATTTCTTCTATCCCATTTTAAGGGACCTAAACATTTTTTCTTCAAGAAGTTAAATAGAACTTCTAGATGACCTAGCAACTCCATGCCCAAGAAGTGAAATCAGAAACTCACGCAGATCCTCATATACAAATGTTCATAGTAGCGCCTTTAACAATCACCGAATGGTGGACACGACCGAAAAGTCAGCAATCGATGAATGATCGACAAATTGGGGCCACATACACATCTATACACACACAATGGGATATTACTCAGCCACGGAAAGGAATAAAGCACTAATAAAATGCTACAGCATGGATGAACCTCAGAAATTTATGCTAAGTGGGAGTAGGCAGACATAAAAGTGACATATATGAATGGAATGACTCCGTTCACATGAAACATCCAGGACAGGTAAATCCAGAGGGACAAAGAGCAGACGGGTGGTTACCAGGGACAAGAGGAAGGAAGGAAGAGGGAGAGTCTGTGTGATGGATACAGGATTTTCTTTGGGGGTGATGGAGATGTTTTGGAACTAGATAAAGATTGTGGTGTGGTTATACAACACTGTGAAATATAAAAGCCACAAAATGGTTCTCTTTAGAAAAAGTTAATTTTATGTTTTGTGAATTTTATCTCAGTTAAAAAACAAGTCTATCCCTTTCTGTATAACCTGGGAAATGGGATTTTCTGATTATCCTAACACCTTTTATGGGCATCTTCTCATCTTGCAATAGGTTTCCCGGGCGAGCCTGGACTGTCCTTGACATTGTAGCAGGGAGACACCAAACTCATTCCTGTTTCACTGTGGACCCTTGATCTCTCTACAGACCAGCCATTTGCAATCACACCCTGGATTTCGTACTTTTAAAAAAAAAGAACTTAAAAAAAAGGCTCTGCACAATATTGTTCTGACCCCTGGACGTAATACATAATACATGCTTCAGCTACTCAGCCAGACAGACTGCACCCTTCATGCAGCATGTGGACGGCGGTCCTCCCTGTGACCCACATGGGGCCAGTGAGGCACCCTGGCCAAGTTATTGTGTTTCTGCGAGCAGGACATGGAGAAGCAAACAAGATGCAGGCGACTGAAGATTAGCAAAATTCTTATACCACACTGGCTTCTTTGTGTTTTCCAGGATATTTCAATGGGTTGCCAGTTGCAGGCAGAAACGCACAATCTAACCTAAGCCGTTCTCGGGGCCCCTCTTCAAGGATTCTGACCCAGCAAGGCGAGTGACCTGGAACGCTTTGGCCTCAGATGGTATAGCTTCGCTCATTCAGCAAATTACTCCCCATCTT
Organism: Macrotus californicus; assembly: GCA_007922815.1. NCBI lineage: Eukaryota > Metazoa > Chordata > Mammalia > Chiroptera > Phyllostomidae > Macrotus > Macrotus californicus. The sequence continues at coordinate 28,938 of VMDR010004388.1, read as the reverse complement.
CCTCCCCACGGACGGGCCCTTTCGCTGCAGACTAACTTCCTTGTAAATCATCAGGACCCCACTCTGAATGTGGGATCTTTAGCTATTCCCAGTTACGGCGTCAGTACTGCCTCGCTGATAAAAGCACTCCCGGTCCCCTCTCTAGGCTGGGGTCAGTCCAGGGAGGCCTGAATGAGAACCAGCACCTCCAATTATTCATTCCTCTTGGTTGTGGGAAATCATCTGGGATGATCACTTACGTAGTTTCATTTATTTATTTTTAAAAATTTTATTTACTTTTAGAGAGAGCAGAAGGGAGGAAGAAAGAGAGGGAGGGAAGCATCACTGTGTGGTTGCCTCTCACAGGCCCCCCAACTGGGAACCTGGTCCGCAACCCAGGTGTGTGCCCTGACCGGGAATCGAACCCGTGACCCTATGGTTTGCAGGCTGGCATTCGATCCACTGAGCCACACCAGCCAGAGCCCTGCTTTCAGTTCTTATGGGGGTACATTTAGAAGTGGAATTGCTGGATCACGTGGTAATTCTAAGGGAAATTTTTTGAGGAATTGCCAAACTATTCATTTTGATTATTTCCTTCATTTTTGTTGAAAATTGAATGCGTCCTAAATGTATGGTTCATCAGATCATCTCGCACCAGCGCCCCTGTGTGAACTCTCACCCATATCAAAATTACGGCCAGCTCTCCAGAAGGTCCCTTGTGTCCCCTTTCAGCCATTTCTAACACCATAGGTTAGTTTTGTCCACTTTGGAACTTCATAGAAGAAAATTCATACTTTATTCTTCTATGATTAGATTAATTCACTCTCATATTCTTTATTCGTATGGTGAGATTTGCGCACGTTGCCGTCCATAGCAGCAGCAAACGGCTGTGTAAATTCACCACCATGTTCTTGTCTGATCCGCTGTTAATGGCTTGTTGGGGTTGTTTCCAGTCTGGGGCTCTAATGAGTAGGGCTGTCCTGACTATTCCTTACGTGTCTTTTCTACACAAACGCACAGATGCCTGCCGGGCCCACACCTATTGTTAGATCACAGGGTCTGTGAACATTCAGCTTCACACCAGTACCCACGATTTCCCGAACGCACAGATGCCTGCCGGGCCCACACCTATTGTTAGATCACAGGGTCTGTGAACATTCAGCTTCACACCAGTACCCACGGTTTCCCGGAGTGACTAGGCCCGTGGGCGGGCGCTCTTGGCTTTGACGGCTTTCAGCGCCATCAGCCTTTAAAATGTTTGCCACCAGGGTGCAGGTGACCGTGTGGTGATACCTTGCTGTGGTTTCAATTTTCATTTCTTTTGTCGCTAAAGATATTAAACCTTCTCAGATGTTAATGAGCCACCTGGATATCTTCTCTGGTAAGTGCCTCAGATCTTTGCCTTTTTGTCTATGCGCAGTTGGGTGTTTTCCTTATTGATTTTTAAGAGCTCTTTATATATTCTGAACATGAGTCATCTGTTGGTTATGTGTATTGAAAATTTCTTCTCCCTACTCTTGGACTTGACTTTTCACTTGGTATGGTGTGTTTTGATGAACTAAAGTTCCTAATTTTAATGTTGTTCAAATAATCTTTTTCTTCATGTCTTATTTAAATATCCTTGCCTAGCTTCCTATTTATTGATGTCTGTCATTTCTCTCAATAATCTCTTATTAGAATTATCTGAGGGTATTTGATGTTATCTGATGCTATTGTAAATGATATAATCATTTAAAAATAGACTTTTTATTTTAAAATAGTTTCAGATTTACATAAAGATGACAAAAATAGTGCAGACAGTTGCTGTGGTGGTATTATTTTTAAAAATAAAAAAATTTAAATTTCACTGTATGATTGTCTATTGCTGTGATATAAATACATGATTATATTTTGTACATTGTCCTTATATATATATCAACTTTGTATACTTATTAATTATAACAACTTATCTATTGATCCTTTGGATTTTCTATGTACTCAATTATGTTATCTGTGAACAAGACAGTTTCATTTCTTCCTTTCAAACCCCTAAAACTTTCCCCCCTTTAATGCACTGGCTTAAACTTCCAGGAAAATGTTAATATAAGTCATGGTAGCAAGATCCTAATCTCTTTCCCAGTCTCAGGGGGGAAAACTTGCAATATCTCACCATTAAGTATGATGTTTGCTACAGAATTTTTTGGGAGATATTCTTTATCAGATTAAGAATGTCTGCTGTTGCTCTGGCCAGTGTGGCTCAGTTAGCTGGAGCATCATCCCATATACCAAAAGGGTGTAGGTTCAATTCCTGGTTAGGACACATGTGGGTGTTTGGTCCTGATAGGGTCGCTTATGAGAGGCAATTGATCTTTCCCTCCCTCCCTTCCCTTCTCGCTAAATCAATGGGCATGTCCTCAGGTGAGAATTTAAAAAGTTCTGCTCTTTTCCATGGCTAAAAATTTTCTTTAAAAATCATAATTGGATTTTGATTTTCTCTTTTTGGGTGGTGAATTTTATCAATTCACTTTTCTGCCTATGTTAAAACACTTTCAGTATGTTTTTATCCTTTCTTTTTGTTCCATTAATTTTTTGCATGTTAAACCAACCTTGCATTCCTGGGGCAAACCCAACCTCTGGTGATATATTATCCTGTTGCTATGTCCCCGCTTTGGAGCTTCTGATGCTTTCGAAGAAATTCTAAAATAAAAATAAAAATAAAGCATTTTCCAGCATTTCAAGTTTTCTCAGTGGGAAGGTTTGGTGTAAAATAAGCCTTGGCTGAAGTGGAAACAGCACATGTTTCAAGTTTTGGGGTATGTGTTGGTTGTGTCTCTCTTTTCACTGTCGATCAATATTGCAGAGGGGCGTGTGTCCACAAAGCTCAGGGTTCCACATTTCTGCTGCGAGGTTCCCCCTACATGCCAGGCTGTGGCCCAAGCGGACTCCTGTCCCCAGCAATGCACATTCCTGGGGTGGAGGTCCCGCCCACACCAGGCATACCGACCACGCTGGGCCTTGGACGCCCTTTCCCCAGAGCTATGGACACTTTTCAGGTCACTGGGTTGCTGTTCCAGTCCAACCAGTTGACTCTGGTTCTTCCACTGGGGCCATTAAGAGCTCAGAGAAGGGGATATTTCATCTTGAAGGGTGTTTGTTGGTTTCTGTCCCGAAAGAGCTACATTTAACGCCCGTCTTTGCGGATGTCACTCACCACGGTCCCCAGCACTCAGACGGATAGTCACTGGACCTGGTCCCGAAGAATGATGCGGACAGGATATTCAAGTAGAATCTGCAGACGTGTCGTGATTGTTTCTGGTGTTACCATTTTCATCGCTCGTGAGCTGACGGCCATGGGCGAAAGATACCGGGAGTCGGAGTAAACCACCGCCACCCAGCTGGAAAAACTAGCAGGGTGTTTCATTAACAAGGACCAAAGTGATGCCTCAGTAACGGAGAAACTGCCAGACACCACCTCAGCATGATCTGACGTTAAACCTGGACTTCTGCCCTGGCTGGTGTGGCTCAGTGGATTTAACTCAGGTCTGTGAACCAAAGGGTCGCCGGTTCGATTCCCAGTCAGGGCACCTGTCTGGGCTGTAGGCTGGGTCCCCAGTGGGAGCATGCAGGAGGCAACCACAAAATTGATGTTTGTCTCCCTCTCTCCCTCCCTTCCCCTCTCTCTAAAAATAAATAAATAAATATATTAAGAAAAAACTACCCTGGACTTTTTTGGATCTTTGGGCCTTTTTAAGGTCTTGAGGATTTTTAAGTAGAAATAAATTCTGGCTTTAAACCCTTTTAAAGAAAAGAGTCTAGCTTCTGTGTCTTCTCCTGGGAGATAGGCTGTTGTCCACCTTGTTTCTCTGTTAGCCCCCTTCATTCCTGATATTTCTTTTTTAAATTTTAATTGATTTTAGAGAGAGAGAAGAGGGGGGAAGGGGGAGGGAGAGAGAGAGAGAGAGAAATACTGGAGAGAAATACCAGTTTGCTGTTCCACTTACTGATGCACTGGTTGATTCTTGCATATGCGTTGATTCTTGTATGTGCCCTGACTGGGGACTGAACCCACAACCTGGGCATATCAGGAGGATGCTCCAAACACTTGAGCTACCTGGCCAGGGCCCCTGGTGTGCTTCTGGACATAGCTCATTTGTTACTCTGTATTTAAAACTCTAAACCCCACTGGTAGCAACTCATGGTTTTATTTAGCTTGATGGTTTCCTCTGTTCTGTAATAGGCTGAATAAATAAGTGCGCCTACCCTGCCCCAAAGACCACACCCTGATCCCCAGAACCTGTGAAGTTATCAAAGTGACTTGTGGAGGTGATTAAAGGACCTTGAGATGGGGAGATTATTCTGGATTGTATGGGTGGGCCCTAAATGCAATCACAAGCACCTTCTGTAATCACAGAGGGAGGCACGAAGACCAATGGATGAAGTAGAAGATGTGATGGCAAGAGAGAGGCTGCAGGGATTCGAGGAGAGGCTGTGAGCCCAGGTGCGTAGGGGCTACAGGGGCTGAGAAAGACAAGGGGGCGGGTTCTCCCCCGAGCCCCCGGAAGGAACCAGCTCTGCCCACGCCTCGACTGCAGCGGGGGAGACTGATTTTAGATTGGTTTCCAGGTCTGTAAGAAAATGGGTTTGTGTTGTTTTTAAGCCCTGAGTTTATGGCAATTTATTACAGTCCTCCACTTGCATAACCAGGGAAGAGTTAGGACTCGATATAGATTTGCAATTTCTTATTGACCAAGTAAGGGTGGGGCTGAAAGACACACAATCTGCCCTACAAGAGTCAGCCGGGGCGGAGTACGTGAGAATGATATAAGCAAGACTCTGGCCTACTCCAAGAAGTAGCAGTGCGGCCAGCAGGAGACACAAGGGCCACATGCAGTTCCAACAGCGGGTCCTTTGGTGAGTTTGCACAGAGAAGGGGCATGGGATGTTGACGGCAGGCGGAGCTGTACATGGTTTTAGGTATTTGGTTCTTATTTTGCTAATACCTAAATTAATAACAGAGAAGAGAATTTCTACCAGGGATCTGAACTGGGTATTTTTGATGGGGGTTACTGGAAGAAGGGTAGATATGACAAGGTCCGCTATGAGACTGGGGAATTCGTCATTACCAGGGAGGCTGGTGAGGGGAAGCACGGGCATCCCTGCTGAAGCTGGGCTGGATATGGCTGAGTATTCTGCAAGTGAGCTATTTAATATGACCACTGGTTATGTTGCTGCTTCACTTACATGACTATACCTGAAAGTCAGAAAGGAAATAAAAAAATTTTTGAGTAGTCAAAAAGGATGTTTTTGCTTCCGTGCACGTACTTTGGTTTTATTTATTTATTTAATTAAAATTTTTTACTGAATTAAGCTTATTGGGGTAACATTGGTTAATAACATTATATCGACTTCAGGCGTACAGTTCTATAATACGACGTCTATATACTGCTCGCCTCCCAGAGTCTGGGCACATTCCAGGGTCATATGTTTGACTCCCTTTATCCTCCCCCACCCCCACCCTGTCTGCTAACAATCATACTATTGTCTGTGTCTGTGAGTGAGCTTGTTTTGTTCGTTAGTTTGTTGCTTTTTGCTTTATAGCCCACACATGAGTTAAATCACATGGTGCTTGTCCTTTCCCACCTGATTTACTTGGGTTGGCATGATATTCTCAAGATCCATCCATGTTGTTGCAAATGGCAATATTTCATCATATTTATGGCTGAGTCATATCTTATTGTATATATATGTACCACTTTATCCAGTCATCTGTTGAAGGATGCTTAGGTTGTTTCCATGTCTTAGCTACTGTGCATAATGCTGCGATGAACACAGGAATATATATATATATTTTTTTTTTCTTTGAACTAATAATTTTTTTGAATTTTTCAGGTATAGACTCAGAAGAGGGATTTCTGGGTCATATGGTAGCTCTATTCTTAATTTTTTTTTTTAAATATTTTATTTTTTTATTTATCTTTTAGGGAAAGGGAGGGAGAAAAAGAGGGAGAGAAACATCAATGTGTGGTTGCCTCTCACAGGCCGCCCCCCACTGGGGACCTGGCCTGCAACCCCGGCATGTGTCCTGACTGGGAATCAAACCAGCGACCCTTTGGTTCACAGGCCAGTGTTCGGTCCCCTGAGCCATGCCAGCCAGGGCTCTATTCTTAATTTTTTGAGGAACCTCCGTACAGTTTCCATAGGGGCTACACCAGTTTACATCCCACTAGCAAAGCACAAGGGTTGCCTTTCTCCACACCCTCCACAACCTTAGTAGCTTCTTTTCTTCTTTTTAATCCTCACCTGAGGATATTCATTTATTGATGAGAGAGAGATGTATTCGTTGTTCCACCCATCCATGAGTTTACCAAATGCAGGTTCAATTCCCAGTCAGGGTACATACCTAGGTTATGGGCTTGATCCTTGGTCAGGGTGCACGCGGGAGGCAACTGATCGATGTTTCTCTCCCACATCAATGTTTTTCTCTCTCTCCCTCTCAGCCTCTGAAATCAATGAACATGTCCTCAGGTGAGGATTTAAAAAAAATTGATCAAATGGGAACATTATAATAATTACATCAAAGTAAAATTTATCTTATTTTAAAAGATTTTATTTATTTATTTTTCAGAGAGAGGGGACGGGAGGGAGAAAGAGAGGGAGAGAAACATCCATGTGTGGTTGCCTCTCACATGGCCCCCTACTGGGGACCTGGCCCGCAACTCAGGCATGTGCCCTGACTGGGAATTGAACCGGCGACCCTTTGGTTCGCAGCCCGCGCTCAATCCACTGAGCGACACCAGCCAGGGCTTAAAATTTGTCTTTTAAATGAGAAATTCTATGCTAAATGGCCTAGATTTAATGTTTCAGATGACATCTCTGAAGCTACAGTCTTATTAAATGCCTTTACCCACTTTAACCTTTGTTATAATTAAGCATTTAATACCCTATTCTGAAATAGAGTTGCAATTTCCTGCTTCTGTCTTTCAATCACCTTACTCATGGATTTGCAATATGTGTGTATGTGTGTGTGTGTGTGTATGTATGTGTGTATGTGTGTATGTATGTGTGTATGTATGTGTGTATGCATGTATGTGTGTGTGTGTGTGTGTGTGTGTGTATTTTGGTTTGTTTTGAGTAGAAGAGTTCCTTTAAACATTTCTTGTAATGCAGGTCTTGTGGTGGTAAATTCCCTCAGCTTTTGTTTGTCTGGAAAAACCTTTCCTTCATATCTAAAGAATAGCTTCATTGGGTATATTATTCTTGACTGATGATTTCTCTTTTTTAATATTTTTCAGTATTTGATTCCACTCTCTCTTAGCTCGTATTCTGCCGAAAACTCCGAGTACCTAATAGGGTTTTTTATGGAATACAGTCATTCTCCCCCGGGTGCCTCAAGAATTCTTTGTCATGAACTTTAGACAGCTTGAAAATAATGTGTCTTGAAGGTCTTTTTGCATTGAGATAATTAGTTGTTATGTTGGCTTCCTGGATTTGAGGATCCAGCTCTTTCCATAGGTTTGGGAAGTTCTCATTGATTATTTGTTTGAATAGACTGTTTTCTTGTCCCTGTCTCCTCCTCCTGGTGGAATCATTATTCTTATATTGCTCTTTCTAGTGAAGTCAAGTAGTTCTCACAGATGTCTTTCTAGATCTCTGTCTTCCAGATCACCAACTCTTTCTTCCATCTAGTCTGCTCTGTTTCCTAAGCTCTCCAATTCACCCTTCATCTCATTTATTGAGCTCTTTGGCTCCAGAACTTCTGTTTGGTTCTTTCCCATGATCTTCGGGAAAGCACTCTTTTGTTGGTTGACTTTTATCCCTGAGCTCACAGGCCTGCCTTCCTGAGTTTTCTTGTGCCTCGTTGACTTTTTTCAGAGCGGCAATCTTGAATTCTCTGTTGTTCAAGTCACAGTCTTTCACGTCTTTGAGGTTGTTTTCTGGGGACTTTTGGTTTTCTTTCTGAGCTACCTTATTATCTTGGTTAGTCATGGTATTTGATAGATTCTATCTCTGCCTGGTTATTGGAAGGACTGAAATCTTCCCTTTTAAATATTGTTTTTTTGCTTGGAACGATTTAGCAGGTTGGCAGGTAGAGGTAAGCAGAGGTCTTTCTTTTGTTTTCCAGTAGGTGGTGGTATAGCACAAGTTTTTGTTGTGTCTTACTTGCCCTTCTGGGGCTGCAGGGATCTCAGTGGGGCAGTATTGTCTTGGCTGTAGAAATTGCCCCATGTTCCCCAAAGAGGCAGGTGTTCTCTCTCTGAAAGAGTCGTCTGGGTATCAGGGCACCACCCCCTTGGTGGGATGTGAGGGGCCAAGGGGCTCTGAGCCTGTGTGTTCCAGCACTGCTTTCCTGCAACCAGATGCCACCAGCCATGCTGAACTAGCTGAGGTGTCCCAGGTCCCTCGCTTGGGCTCTATGCATTGGGGGGGGAGGTGGGAGGTGGGTTCTCGCATCTGTGACCTTCTTTATTCCACTATGTTTATGCGAAATGTGTACTGGCCGCTCAGGCTAGAATGGAGATTCTGCCCCTTTGCGACCTGCCGAGTGAGGGTTGTGACTCAGCTCCTTCACCCAGCCACAGCTGCCGTACCTTTGCACTGCACCCCTGCCCCCATCACTGTGCCCTGCCGGGATGTGCATGGGCCACTCAGGCCGCTGTGCTGCCTCTGGTCCTCTGCAGGCTGCTGAGTGAGGGAGTGCTGAGAGCCCACGCCCATGGCTACCACCTCTGCTCGTCTGGGCCCTGCCTGTGGCTCCCGTCTCTGCCCTTCCGCGTCTTCCCAGCCCTGGTCACTCCCATACACCCACCTCCAGGTGTCTTCATGTGCGGATCTCCCACACGAGTGTGTGTGCTCAGCAGGGAGTTCTTGGTTGAACTGTAGTTGGCCAACTTGTTGTAACTTTAAGGGGAGAAATCAGGAAGTCTTCTCACGTCACCACACTGCTGCCGTCACTCCCGTGCTTTGGTCTTCGTGCAGACTGTGGGCTCTCGGTTTCAGCTCCATCCATTCTTTTCGTGCATGTGGTTCTAAAAGGCATACTAGTCTGATTTCTGGCCGAACAGATAATAGTGCAAATCAGAAGCCAGGAGACGTGGGGAGGCAAATGGACAACCCTACGTGGCAACAGCGGGCAGCCTGTGTTAGCGATGCGAGCTGGGAAAAACGAACAGCTGGCACCTCCAGGCGCCCCTGCTGCCCAGCCCTGCCCTGCTCAGGGTCTGTCTCCTCACAATCCCCCAACTAAAGAGTTAATGCCCTGCAGCCCAGGGGCTTCTGGGCCCCACCACGGCACCAAGTCTCCTTCTGTCCTGACTGGTTGTGGACGTTAGTGATTTGGACATCACGTAGGAACCTAGGCATACATTGCTGTAAGAACTGAGGAAGCTAGTTAATTTCCCCTCCCACAGCATCAGATGTAAGAAATAAAAAATATATATCAGGTAGGGGGCATTTCATGGGGTGAGAACAGCCATATATAGTTACAGGCCCTGTGGGCATCAGTATATTACAATGTAGGATAATAATTAACTTTCATGTTAACAGGCCCCAGTCATTAAGAAAAATTTAATTACATTCAGCTTTCTCTTTTTTAAGAAAGCAGGGAAGGTATGTTTTAAAAGTTTTAGTCCGACATGGACTACACGTCTTGCTGCTTCTAACAATTGAGCCTTTAACCATCTGGAAAACTCGCTTTTCTGGCATGGCTCATTCTTCATGACTCCAGAGCAGAAACTCCTGAATAAAACAGAATGATGTCCTGTTATTCTTCGTAGCCAAAGTGTCCATGTACTTCTCTAGCCAGATTCATCCTTCTATGCCCGTCCTGTATAAGCCAGAGCATCGGCTCACCTGGGCTCATGGTGCCTCCATGCTCACCTGGGCTGGTCATCCCTTCTGCTCACCACCCCTGCTCACTTGGACTGGTCATCCCCCCTGCTCACCTAGGCTGGTCATACCTCCTGCCCACCACCCCTGCCCATCTGGGCTGGTCATCCCCCCTGCTCACCTGGGCTGGTCACTCCCCCCTGCTCACCTGGGCGGCAGCGCTTCCCTGTTTGTCTTGGCCAAGAGCGCTTCCCCGCTCACGTGGGCTGACCACAGCTCTCTGCCCTTGTCTTTTCTTGGCCTCAATGGGCCTTCATCAGGGAGCTGTCCTGGCCCCAAGGAAGAACAAAGGCTCCTTTCTCATTTGTGACATTATGTGGCGATGAAAATGGCATGCCTGTCAACCCATCTGACAGATAGCCCCTCAGACTAGGCCCTAAGAGAAAACAGGCCTTTGGACAAGGACACGACCTTGACGGGCTGGAGGTATGGTAGGATGAAGGCAGCAGCAAGTTGAATGTGACACGCTAAAATAACGAGACAAGAGCCCCAAAACGAAGCAAACAACGTGCTTCACAAATACATGGAAGCTCATGTTCAAAGCTAATGGGGAATTTTAGGGTCAAAGAAGACGGCGAGTTAGAAAGCAAGCGACCAAGGTGACCTGACCCGACCCTGTGGGTTATGTCACTGGAGAATGCTACCCAGGACATGGGGGACCCTCTTTCTCTAGCCACGTTTCCTCATTCGAGATGGGTCTTACGCTTGGTGGGCCTGGCCAGTCTGAGGGCTTAATTAACTTAATCACTCACCCGAACCACCCACCTGTGACCAACATCAGCCAGCCAAACTGACTGGCAGCCGGCTCAGACTCTGGCTTGAGTCAAGCACATGGAGAACCCCGAGCACAGCCTCAGGCCTGGTGCACGAATGTGTTGCAGTGGGCTCCATGGTGGAGCTGTCAGAATGTCAGCGTCACAGAGGGACCTGTGCACTTACTGGGAGGACTTGGTGGGACAACGAAGGCACCGGGGCTCCCTGGGCTTCCCAGAGCGTGACTGCAGGACAGCAGGGTGCCTTGGGGAACGGAAGCAGGGGGCCGTTGGATGTGGGACATGCTCCAGCTCCCCAGCAGAGGCACGTGGGGCTCTTGCTTCTGGAGCCCCCTCTGAGCATCTCTTCCTGCATGCGCTCACTCCCACAGCCCCCCATCCTCTGCTCTGTGCAGCTTGGCCCACCCATGCTTGCTGACTCAGAGCTCCTTCTCACTCCAGCCTCCTTCCATCTTGGCGGATCCGAACCTCCGGGCTTCCCCCACGTCCTGACTTTGCAGGCCCATCTCCCTAAGTCTGTCCCTGGCTCCCAAGAAAAAAAGTCAGGTGGCTCAACTTGTGTTTCCTGCCAGCTGGATGTCATTGGTCCTTGGCCGGCCTAAAGGTCACTGCCCAGCTTTGCTGTCCTCATCAGAGGTGGGACACTCATGGGATCCCCAAGGTGGCCCCCGGGCAGGGCCAGGCCCAGCGGGCAGGGTGTGGCTGACAGGCAAAGGCTGCGGAGTGGGTCTCCAAGGCCGGAAAAGGGGGAAGCTCTCCATGAGCTGGAGAAGGAGTTCTACATTTTGGCCTCTAGTTCCCTCCCTAACAGGCTGGTGACAACGATAAATCACAGCCTTTCTTCACAGAATGAGGGGCCTGAAGAGATGGAAATGCCATCTGCCACCTCATTGCTCTGAGTACAGCACACAGATTTGTTGTTAATCCCCAGGAGGGAGGTGCCTCAACAAATCTTGTTAAAGGTGGGAAAACTGAGGCACAGAGTAGTTGAGTAACTGGCCAGAAGTCACACAGCTAGTAAGTTGCAGAGCAGGGGGGTTCTGAACACGGTCAGTCTGGCTTCGGAATCCTTGCCCTGCACCGTGCTGAATTCACGGCCACGATACCACGCCAGCGTCCCTCGGACTCCAGGACAGACATGTGGCTGGGGCCTTAGCTCTGCTCTCCAGAGTAGGACAGCCCTTTGCCTGTGCCCTCTCTGAAGGTCATGCGAAATGCTAGCCTGGCAGCAGGGATCAACTTAAAAGTTTCTCCCTCAGCAAAGGTCAAGGGCTATTTACCCAAGTGACACAGGAGGATTAGACAATCCACTGATGTGACATGTTTGATTGATTGGGGCGTGACGGAGTTCTCCACAGCTGTGGGAATGCGTGTATTTAATGGGGAAATGTGGGCGAGCACTCTAGTTCGGTGGCCCAGATACACGCCTTGAGACGTGACTCCTGAGCTGAGACCTCGGGGTGAGACACCGAATTCAAGGTGAAGTGAAGAGCATCTGCCTCCAGGGAGGAGTCTCCTTCCCATGCCCACATGGCGGAGTCGGGGTGGGGGACAGGCTGTTTCCCAAGGTACCTGGCAGAGGTCTGTAGCAGTGGCTGGTGACAATTGCTGAGAGAGATAGAAAATACAGGTGGGATCTGGCAAGGGTTTTCTGGCCCTGCCAACACCCCCCACAGACTTCAGGGCATGACTCACGGGATCCAGGGTGTGGGGTGTGCCCCTGTGCCATAAGGGCCTCCTACCTGCTTCTCTGCACCTGGGGCCTTTTCCCTCCTCGGGGCTCCGCATCCACAAAGGCTGCCCTGTGTGGCCCTTCAGGTGAGTTTTCATAAGTCAGGGCGTGTAACAGCCCAACCCATGGGTTCACTGGACACGGTGATGACATGAGGACGTCAGGAGGTGGTCGGGCCTGTGCGCCCGCCTTGCCATATCGGCAGGGTCAGCGGGGCCACTGGGGACAGCAGAGGGTGCACTGTCCTGCCAGACTCGGTCCATTGTGGCTTCCATTTATTATTGCACTTCTAAAAACAGAGCTCCCTGACTCCGTCCTGATTCCAGAAGTGCGACACCGTGATGACTCCGGCGGCACTGATGTCTCTGCTCCTCGTGGGGGCCCTGGCCCACCACCAGTCCCAGTGGTCGTACTCAGGTAAGCCTCCACCCGGGGGCTGCAGGGTCCCCTTCTGAGGACCACAGTGAAGTGAGGCCACCACGCACAACTGTGAGCTGTCCCTGAGCTGGGGTCTGCCTGCCTCGGGCTCCACATCTCGGGTATACAAAGGACACATGGAATCCAAAGCTCAATTAATGGAGAGAGGAACTAGCTGTGCCCTTCCCAGATCCCTGACTCACCTGCAGCTCTCCTGCTGTAAAACGTCTTCTGCCCAAGGTGCTGGTGTGGGGGCCCGCTCACGGCTTCTGACTGCCAGGTCACTCGCTCCCTTGGTCTGTGAGTGGAAAATAAAGTTCTTGGGAAGGGCTGCCTGCAGTTGAGCAGAGGGCGTGTGGGGTTTACAGGGGCTTTCCTCTCGGCAATTTGGTGGTGTGTGGTTCATCCAGAATGTCAGGACAGGCCGGGACCCTGGGACCTCTAGGTAGACTCCAGTTGCCCTCCCTCAGGTGCCATGACCCTGCTGACCCTGGAGTCTGCACCTCACTGAACCCCAACTTTCAACGTAAACTCGAAGCCTCTGGCATTTAGCCCACGTGGGAGCCAAAGACAGGAAGACCACCACGTCTGTGGGGTTCATGCACGGCAGGCTCCTCCCACGTGGCAGTGCAGAGCGCCAGCCTCCCCACCCCCCCGTCTGAGGAAAGTCAGTGTACAACCCACTCTCTGCACAGCCTCCCCCACCCCAGACACTCGGCAAAGCACATTCAGGGTGGAGGTATGTCCTGTTAAATCCAGGGTAACAGGATTAGGGGCATCACAGGGAGGCTCAGAAAGTCCAGCTTCAGGGGCAGGACAGCCAGTGCTGACCGAGGGCTCTGCTCTGGAGCAGAGGAACCCCACACGAGGCCACTGGCCCGCTGCGCTGGCACGAGGCTGAGGAACAGAGCAGTCCAGCCCGGCCTCTGGGACCGTGGACCTTCTGGAAAGCCACCAAGGGCCTGGGAAAACTCGGGGACAGCTACCACCAGTGCCCTTCGGGAATACTTGAGAGCCACCCATGCTCCCAATACGGGAAAAGCCTTTTGATCTTGACTGTGCTCAAGAGCTTTGGCCTCAATCCTAGCATCTGACTCTAGGAAAGAATCGTTTCAAAACGGGTTTGTGGATTAGAGAAGAGCAGAATTGACTTTTCTACGGCAAAACAAGCCGCCCCAAGAGGCCCCAATACAAACATCTTCCTTAAAACAAGCTGAGCCCTTATGAGGCAGCTGCGCCCCAGGGGGAGGCACAGCCTGGGTCCCCAGTGCTGGGGCCTGAGACCAGTCCCCGCAGATGCTTGGAGGATGCCCCTCTCTCCACTATGGTTAGTAAGAAAGGTAAATTTCCTTACTTTGATGTTTTTTACACTCATCATTTGTTCATCTTGGAACCTGGTGCTTCCTTTCTTGCCCTGAATCCATAGGTATAGGCACCCAGGTGTCTTTCCTGGGAATCAATTGAAAGGGGCTGGAGGGAGGACACAGGTGGGCTGTCCCACAGGTCCTGCCTTCCCTGCCATTGGTGGGGCGGAGCGTGTCACTGTGTTGTGGGCTGGGAAGGAAACCGTGGCCCTGAAAGCAGCACAGTATGCTCAGTCCCAGGAGCCCCTGGTCCCTTTAGCAGCCGACAATCACCTGAAGGGAAGAGCCATCCAAACGGAAGCTCTGTGGCCAAGACTTTGGTTGTTTCCAAAATGCTCAGTCCTGTTCCCTGGGCAGGCGGTTGCAAGAGCAAAGCCAGAAGCCAGCACTCATGCTCCAGACACCAGGGTGTGCGCAGCTGACTTGGATGCTCCTCCCGCCTCCTTGTGAGGCCCTGCTTCTGCTTTCTAGAAGGCAGACCTCTGACCTTGACCATGGCATCCTGCCTGGCCCCTGAGGGATGGCCCCTGAGTAGCAGACTCTGGCCTGAGCCCTGAGGGAGGTAACCCAGGGCCGGCTCCACCTGGTATCACCTTAAGCTGCGACCCCCTTGGCTCTCTCCTGTCTCAGTGGGGCCGCTGGATCAGAATCACTGGCCCTGGGAGTACCCCGCCTGCGGGGGGGAGAGACAGTCGCCCATCAACGTGCAGAGGAATAAGGTGCAGTACAACCCCTCCCTGAAGGCTCTGAACCTGACCGGCTACGACGCCAAGGGGCGTCAGTTCCCCATGACCAACACCGGCAGCACAGGTAAGCGGTGGGTGCTCAGCCCGGGGCCCAGTGCGCAGTCTGCGGGCTGGAGGGCTGACCAGCGTTAAGGCCCGGAGAGGAGGAGGCTCTTACGCAGCCTCTGTCATTGGACTCAGTCCCCTGCTGGCTCCTGCAGTCCCCATCAGCCTCTCCTGTACTCATCTGACCCAGCCCGGCGCAAACTCGGGGGACGTGGCAGTGCTGCGGAGGCCACATTGCGGGTCTGTGTGCTTTGCTCATCTGTGACCCTCTGATTTTCCCTGTTTCCTCTGCTGAGTCTGATCGACTCCGAGTGCCCAGCAGGTGGGCCCAGCATTTCTCAGAGCTTTTAAAGTCACTCTTGTCTTCTATTCCCTCTGAGAAAGGGGGTGAAGATCAGACAGGAAAAGCTGGGTCCCCACTTCAGAAAGCTGGACTGGACAGCTGTGAAATCTGTGCTTTCTGTTTGCAGAACGCTGTGGAGGCCAGAGGCCGCTTCCTTTGGGGTTCCCACCCCACCCCACCCCACAGCACATCAAACAGAAAACACTCACAGCCCACGTGACATATATTTTTACATATGTCAAAACATTATCATGTAGCCTTTCAGCTTCTTTGGCTATGCTTTACAACTGGCTACACATTTCAGCAAGCTCCATGCACACTCAGGAATTCTGAAGGAAAAACCCCTAATTACCAATTTTCTAACCTAATGGCATTTTCATGAATACCAACTTTAACAATAAAGTTGACATGATGTAAATAAACATGTATTAATTTTGATTTGGCAGGGTTATTTAGTATTTTGAAGCCAAAGGTATAAATATATGCTGCTTTACCTATTCATATATTAGATAATATATATATTTAATAGACTTAATTTTTATCTTTTTAAAGATGCTATTTATTTCTTTTTAGAGAAAGGGAAAGAGAGGGAGAAACAGAGGGAGAGAAAAACCTGATCGGTTGCTTCTCAAACACATTCAACCAGGGACTGCACCTGCAACCCAGGCATGAGCCCTGACCAGGAATCGAACCAGTGACCTCTTGCTTCATGGGACAAAGCCCAACCAACCGAGCCACACCGGTCAGGACAGTAGACTTCAGTTTTTAGAGCAGTTTTAGGTTCATAGGGAAATTGAGCAGAAAGTACAGCATCTCCCAACTACTCCCTACGTGCGCAGCGGATCCCGTTGCGAATGGGACTCACCGAGACTTTTTTAACCAAGGCCGAACCTATACCGACACATTATAGTCACCCCAAATCCACAGTTTCCCTTAGGGTTCACTCCTGGTGTTGCGCATTCTATGGATGCTCTGGGTTGGACACGTATGTAATGGCATGTGTCCATCACTGTAATGTCTCACAGAGTACTTTCATCGCCCCAGTCATTCTCTGTGCTCTGGTGACTCATCTCTCCTTCCACCCCACCCCTGGCAACCACCGATCTCTCCGCTGTCACCATCGTTCGACCTTTTCCACCATGTCGCAGGGTTGGATTCACACAGTAGGTAGCTTTTCAGACTGGCTTCTTTTACTTAGCGATGTACATTTAAGGTTTCTCCCTGCCTTTTCGCAGCATGACAGCTCATTTCTTCTGAGCGTTAGATAGTGCTCCACTGTCTGGATGCCCCACAGTTCATTTATTCATCAGCTACCCAAGGACATCTTGGTGGCTTCCAGGTTTTGGCGATTCTGAATAAAGCTGCTGTACACACCCGTGTGCAGGATTTTGTGGGCACAGGAGCTGTCAGCTCCTCTGGGTAAAACTCGGGAAGTGGGACTGCTGGATCGTGCAGTGAGAGTAGGTTTAGTTTTGTACGAAACTGCGAAACTGCCTTCCAAAGTGGCGGCACCGTGTTGCGTTGCCTCCAGCAGCGAGTGAGACTCCTGATGCTCCACGGTCTCGCCTGCATTTGGGTGTGTCAGAGTCTGGATTTTGGCCATTCTCACAGGAGTGCAGTGGTGTCTGGCTGTTGTTTTAATTTTTGTTTCCCTGGTGACATGTGATGTGGGAAGCATCATTTCATGTGCTCTTTGCCGTCTGTATATCTTCTTGAGTTGACGTGTCTGGTAAGGTCTCCAGTCTATTTTCTAGTGAGATTGTGTGTTTTCTTACTGTTGAGTTGTAAGAGCTCACTGTGTGTTCCGGGTGACAGTCCTTTATCAGATGTGAGGTTTGCAAGTCTTTTCTCCCAACCTGTGTCTTGTCTTCTGATTGCATTGATACCATCTTTTGCAGAACAGAAGTGTTACATTTTAATGAAGTCCAGCTTATCAATGATTTCTTTCATGAAGCAACTTATGATTAATATTGCATTTAAAAAGTCATCACCATACCCATAGTCATCTAGATTTTCTCTGAGGTTGTCTTCTAGGAGTTGTATAGCTTTGCACTTGGCATTTAGGTCTGTGCTCCATTTAGAGTTAATCTTGGTGAAGGGTGTAAAGTCTGTGTCTAGATTCATTCTTTTTCATCTGGATGTCCAGTGTTCCACACCATTTGTTGAAGAATCTGTCTATGCTCCATTGCCTTGCCTTTGCCTGTTTGCCAAAGACCAGTTGACTGTGTCTCCGTGGGTCTGTTTCCGGGCCTCTCCTCTGTCCCACTGACGTATTTGTCTGGGCTTTGGACCGCTCCACACTGTCCCGAGTACGTGGCTTCATAGCAGGTCTCGAAGTTGGGAGTGTCAGTGCCCTGGCTCTGCTCCCGTCCAGCGTGGAGCTGGCTGTTCTGGGTCTTCTGCCTCTTCGGGTAAACTTGGAGTCGGTTGGTTGATTCCACAAAATTCCTTGCTGGGGTTTCGAGTGGGATTTCCTTGAGTCTGTAGGTCAAGTGGAGGAGAATTGATATCTCGGCAACACTCGATCTTCGTATCCACGAACACGCAATATCCCTCCCTTTACTGAGCTCTCAGATTTCGCTCATCAGATTTTAGTGGTTTTCCTCACATAGCTCTGGTACGTATTTTGTTAGATTTCTACCTAAATATTTAATTTTGGGAGTTGCTCATGTAAATTGTGTTTTTCATTTCAAATTCTACTTTATATTTTTATGTGCCCCATTTTTATTATATTAAACGGATATAAATTACATTTCGAGAAAAAGAAACTGAAAACACACCCGGATGTTGAGACAAATTGCTACCAAAGTGTCTTCAGCTTATTCTCAATTTCTCTGTTTTGTTCTGGATTAGTACCAGTTGGTGGAGCAGTACTGAGTGATATACGTGTTTTTAATTCCCCCAAATCCATATTCATAGACTCCAGGAAAGCTCACAGGCGTGAAGTGCTGGGCTTTAGCGTTCAATGAGACAGACAACACTGTTCTCTTGAGAGGGACTGTCAGCCCCTCCATGTGTGGGCTCCTCGGGAGGAGGGACCATGGCTCACGGACTGGTCTGTGCCAGCTCCTGGCCCAGAGCCTGAGCAACAGGTGCTCACTCTGGGGAGTAAAAGGAATCAAATTGTCCCAGAGACCCCGCCCCCTATTCTTGGACCACAGGCAAGTTCCAAAATGGCCAGGGGTGGGGAGTGAAACTCTGGTTTCCACGCCCACCGACCACAGTATGTCAGGGCCTCTTCCTTCCCTGGGGCCAGCAAGCTGGACCTGCCACTTTGTGGTCCTGCCCTTCTGGGTCAAGGTGGGCAGGTGTGTGTCCTGGGAGAGGCACCTGTCCAGCCCTGACTCAGTGCCTGGTCCCCATGCCACCCTGGGTGCCAGTGCCCCTCCCAGGGGAGACCCTGCTCATGCCCCAGGAGTAAGCAGGTGATCACAGAGGATGTCTAGACAGCAGGCCTGCCCCACCCATGCCCACCCCCATGCCCCTCTCATTGCCCCTCGTCTTCTACCCCAGTGCAGATCGGCCTGCCCTCCACCATGCGCATGACGGCCTCCGATGGCACCGAGTACGTGGCCGTGCAGATGCATTTCCACTGGGGCAGCAGCTTCCCTGATATCAGCGGCTCCGAGCACACCATCGACGGGCTCAGATACGCAGCAGAGGTACTGGGAGGACCCCTGCTGGGTCCGCTTTCTTCATATGCTCTTCTGATTAAGGCCACCACACAGACAGACTTTGTGCAGAGGTGATGTCATGTCCCCCGAGGCCAAGTTTATTTTTCATTCATTCTCAAGTGCTCTCTGCTCACCGCTGTCTGAGGGGTGCAGGCAGCGTCCCCGCCCTCACAGAAGTCACAGAGAGGCAGGAGTGCACACCCCTCACAGTGGGGCAAGCCCCCTTTACCTGCACAGGGATTCCCACATGTCAGATTTTGTAGGTTCCCTCTCTTGCTCAGATCTGTCCTTAGGGTGATCACAGGTCTACAGTGGCCTTGTGGGGCCAGGGGCTCATGTCCACTCCACAGGGACCTCAGGAGAACCCCAGGGCCTCCTACGATAATCACTCTGGACTCTGTCAGCTCGTCCACCTGGAGGGAGGTGGGGTCAGGGAAATGCCCTTGAATTGCCATATTCCCAGACTCCACTCATGCTCTTTCCGTTCCTGGAGAACTTTCTGGTCTTGACAGATCTCGTGGCCTAGACGGAGGCAGATGGAGGCCAGAGTTGTTTGTGTGGGGCGGCCTGAGGGCTCTGAGGGAGCATCTTTGTTTCCCTCCTTCCCTAAAAGCTGACACAGCCAAAGTCCACAGGAGCGGCCCCTGACTTACCTTTGTCGCCCCCACAGGTTCACGTCGTCCACTACAATTCTAAATACAACAGCTACGAGAAAGCCAAGAGCGCCCCAGATGGCCTGGCTGTGTTGGCAGCCCTGGTGGAGGTAGGCTGAGCCCCCGCGTGGGGAGCAGTGCATGGTACCCACACAAGGCGTTCAGTGGAGTAGACGAAGGGACTCCCTTCTTGTCCCTTCTCCTCTGTTCCTGAGCTCATGACCCTTGGATATGCTGACCCTGGAAGGTTTACCCTTTCCTAGTCCTCATTCCGTCTGTGTTATCACACTTGGGGACCTTGGGCAAGTTGATTTAAAAGAGGTGGGGTCACAGAAGGGTTGATGGACATCACCTGGTCTGAGGGGCGGGGCAGCCTGCAGCCCGCCAGGCAAAGCAGCACGTCTGCATTTCTAAGGAAGCCTGGAGGGTGGGATTTATGGCTGGGGGCAAAAAGTGGTCACTAAATCCGATCCCTCCCCCCCCCCACACACACACGAGTGTGAAGTTGGATAAAACGGTCACAAACAGCCACATCAGTGCTCTGGAAATGGACCAAAGGTGAACGACAAAGGCAAGAATGTTTTGTGCAAAATAGTTAGAATTTGAGTGGGAACAATGGAAGTCTGCGGACTTCCCGCCCCAGGCAGATGCCGTCCCCACACCCTAACTCGGTCAGCACAGTGGTCTATCAGGGGAGGCTGGGCAGGGAGACCAGAAGCTTCACTGCCTGGACTCGGGACGGACTGGATTTGGGGCATAAGCTGAAAACTCACGGTGGCGGGTGGTGGTGGGGACAGGCTGTCAGGAAAAGTAGCAAACTTGACAGAAAACAGAGGGAAAACTCTTACCTCTGATAGTCTGAGGTTCAGTCCCAGCTGGGGTGACTGGCAAGTGGCAGACCGATCAGACATGGATCAAAGAGCTTCTGGAACTGAGAGAGCCGCGGAGGAACTATAAGCTGCCCCGAGAGGTGGGAAGTCAAAGGGGAAGCCAACTTGAGAAGTGGCTGGACTTGAAGGCGCTTCTGCACCCTCACCCAGATCTGTCCGCAGGGGTTCAGGTCTGAGGGGCTTACACATTGAAGCATGGCCTCTGCTACAAGCACAGACTGGCCACAGAGCTCTGCTGACCCTCGGTGGCCCCTCAGAATCTAGGCGACAAAATAATAATTTGTAAGAACTGAGCAGAGACAGACCCACTCGGCCACGTGATGATGGAATGGGGTTGGAGTGATGCATCTGTTAGCTGAGGACATCAAGGACTGGTGACAACCGCCAGAAGCCAGGAGAAGCGAGGAGGGATTTGCCCTGGAGCCCTCGGAGGAAGCCTGGCCAGGCTGGCACCGTGACTTGAGGCTTCCAGCCTCCAGGACCACGACAGCATAACTTCCTGTCGGTTGAAGAGAAATGAAAACTGAGTAGAGCAGAGACACCAATGGCCATGTGCTGTGGGAGACACATCCTGCAGATGAACCCCAGGCCAGCTACTACCTAGGCTCACACAAACCCCTCGGCACAAGTTGTAAACATCAGGATTCAGGTCTGCTACCAGATATTACCTAAAAATGTCCAGTCTTCAACAAAAAAAGTTGGGCGTGCAAAGAAATAGGAAAATGTGATCCAGATTTAGGAGAAAACAAAAGCAGTCAATAGAAATGGTCTCTGTGTGGACCCAGAGTGATTTAGCAGATAGTATTTTTTTTTTATCCTCACCCAAGGAAATGCTTATTTATTTTTAGAGAGAGGGGCAGAGAGGGAGAAAGAGAGGGAGAGAAACATCGATGTGAGAAAGAAACATTGACCAGTCGCCTCTCCTTTGCTCTCTGACCAACCCGGGACCGATCCGCAACTTAGACATGTGTCCTGACTGGGAATCCAACCCATGATCTTCTTGAGGTCACCAGGATGATGCTCCAGCCAACTGAACCACAGCGATCAGGGCTCTCAGGCAGCACATTAAAACAACTGTCATGCCCTGGCTGGTGTGGCCCAAGTGGATTGAGCACTGGTTTGTGAACCAAAATGTCACTGGTTCAACTCCCAGTCAGGGCACATGCCTGGGTTGTGGGCCAGGTCCCCTGTGGGGGGTATGTGAGAGGCAACTGATTCATGTTTCTCTCCCTCTCTTTCTTCTAAAAACAAATAAATAAAATATTTAAAAAGTATGTTTAAAAGACTACTTTCAAAGAGTTAAAGGAAAACATGATGACAATGATCCAAAGTCAGAACCCTTAATAGAGAAACAGGGACTATAAAAATGCACCAAGTGGAAGTCTAGAGCTGAGAAATGTAATAAACAAAATGGGAAAATTTACAACATGGGCTTAAAGCAGATTTGAGGCAGGAAAAGAAAGAACCAGTGCGTTTGAAGTCGGTCAAATAAATCATTCAACTTGAAGAATAAAGGAGAAACGGTGGAAGAAAAACAAATACGGCCTCAGAGACTCACGGGGACAAGATCCCACATCCCGACATATATGAAACGGGAGTCCCAGGAACAAAGGAGAGAAAGTGGCAGAAGAAAAATGAAGAAACAATGGCCCCAAACTCCCCCCGTTGATGAAAAACATTACTTTACCAGTCCAAGAAACCGAACAAACCCCATGTCTGGCAAACAGCCACACACATCAAAGTCAAACTGCTAAAAGCAACAACAGAAAAAGAATGTGTTATGCACACGGACTGGCAATACAATGAATGGCTGATTTCTCATTAGAAACAAGTCATCAGAGGGCAGTGGAAGGACCGTCAACCAGGAAGCCGATATCTCACTGAACCGCCCTTCGAAAACAAGGCAAAATAAAGACATTCCCAGAGAAACAGAAAGGGAGGTAACTGCCACCAGACCTGTCTTACCAGAAGTACCAAAGGAAGTCCTTCTGGCTGAAGGGCGATGACACCGGACAGTAGCTCAGGTCCATAGAGAGAAGGAAGCAGACCAGGCCTGGGGGATCAGGGGGCAAACACACAAGATCATCTGCGTATATTATTGTCTGTCTAACCATGCCCCCCATAAGACAGCTTGAAGCAATAATGATACCCCTGTATTACTGGGTATATATACATATGTACCTATATAAAATTACAGATGGCAAACGGTGGGGAATCCATAGAGCTATACTGGAGCAAAGTTGCGATATTTTACTGGAATTTGGTTAGTATCAACCTCGGTTAGGATGCATATGGCAACCCCTACAGCAAGCACTAAGAAGGAACTGCCGTGGCTAGACCGTGCACTGAAGGTGTCTGTTGAACACAAGAGGTGGCACAGAGGAACAAAGTTAAATGACACGACACATTTAGAAAAGAAATAGCAAACGGCAATTACAAATCCCAGAAATCTGAATCCATGCACAGTGGAAGGAGACCTGGGTCAGCCCCACTGACTGAAGAGGACCCTTGAAAATAGACCATTTTCACGAAAAGTAACTTTTCTGACTTTGAAGACATCGACGCTCAAACGGAAAATGAAGAGAGACCTGGCAGTGGGCAGGACCGGGGCAGTCAAGTCCTGACAGGGTCCCCGGGGATATTTTACAGCGACTTTTGACCACTCCTTGAGGATATCCTTTGTCATCATCAAGTTGCCAAAAGGCTTCAGGGTTTGTCTTCCTGGAAGAGACTGGTAAGCCCAGGCACTCCGTGGCAAAGAACAGCCAGATTGCCCCCCAAGACAGCCGGGGCTGCCTCCTGCCAGCCCTCGTGGCTGTGCCCAGCCAGCCAGTCCTCTGAGAGATGGGCCGGCGGGGAGGGGCCACAGTCTCTTCCCCACTTAGGGTATGCTCTGTGTTTCTCCTGCAGGTTAAGGACTATACCGAAAACATGTATTATGACGACTTCTTTTATCATCTGAGGACCATCAAATATAAAGGTGAGGGAAGCCAACGGCTGCTGCAGGAAGGGAGAGGAAGGAGTGCGGGCAGGGGGCAGGGGGTAGGGAAGGGTGGCACTGCGGGGGAGGCTGGCAGATAAGCCCTGCCGGAGGTGTGCACCCCTCCCAGGGCCAGGTCTCTTTTTCCAGCGATTTCTGCTGTGGACTCAGGCCTCGAACTCCTAGAGAAGCCTGTTCGTAATCTCTGCCTGTCGGTTCCCACAACCAAAAGTCCCGGGTAGCCAGAGACTCTCACCTCTGGCCCCCGCTGGTAGGATGGTCCAGGTCCCTAGAGAGATGTCTTCCTTAGCTTCAAGCTGAGAAGAATCTCAAGACTAAAGCCCCTCACCATTGTGCCTGGACACACAGACGCGGAGTAGGGGTTGGTCTTCCTTTCCTCGGCCAGTCTTGCCGGAGGCATCGCCTACCCCACAGTCAGCCCTTGACCTTGAGCAATAACCACGTCAGCTTTTGAAGCTTCTGAGAGTCATAATCAATTTCTTTCCTTTATCATAAGACGTACCCTTGGCCTAACAATGACGACGACGATGATGACAACTATGCTCATGGGTCCCTTCCTGTGTGCCAGCTCATGCCACCACTTTGTGAACACGGTCCCCTTCACCCTCACACAGTCCTGCTGATCCTTCCCTGTCACACACAGGGAAGGAGCCTTGGGGGACTGAGCACCCTGCCAGGGTCACTCAGCCAGGAGGAGGTAGCTGGGTGGCTCCCTCCCCAAAGTCTTTGCTCTTCACCCCTTCTAGGAAGCAGAAAACTGGGGACATGTTCCCCAATAACCAGCTTCTATGTTCTTCTGCTTAAGTCAGGAGATTTGAATGCGGTGAGCTGAGCTGTCTTCCCGAGGGGCAGCTGCCGTCTCTAACACTTTTTTATCTGTCGCCCCCTCTGTTAGGACAAAACATAATTCTGAAGGGCCTTGATGTTCAAGGCATGCTGCCCAAAAACCTCGACAGCTACTACACCTACCAGGGCTCACTCACCACGCCTCCCTGCACTCAGAACGTCCAGTGGTTCCTGCTGGCGGACATGGTCCCTTTCTCCAGGGCACAGGTAATGCATGGCATCACTTCCCCCAAGCTTCCCCTTTTGACTGTTTGGTTAACAGGAGGCTCCCCCAGTCCCACCTAATGGCAACACCTGGGTGCCTAAGGCGTCTTCTATGAACAGGGCTGTGCAGCCTCCCCTGTGCTGCCGTTGTGATCTTGTCAGTGCCGTGGCAGAGATGGGCAGGCAGGCATCTTAGGGTCCGAGGCACCGTGGTTGATGTGGCAGAAGCGCGGAGCCTCATCCGAGTTGTGCAGGGAAGGTGGACAGTTACTGAGTGAGCTCTCAGAGGCCCTGGCAACACAGTGCCCCTGTCCTCATGCAGCTCACATTCTGCCTCACGAGTGGCCTCCTGCAGGAAGGACAGCTCGCACTTCGGTCTGTACCGCGCTGACCTGCCTGAGCCTTCTCAGGAGCAGAGCGGGATCGGGTGTCTTTGTCCTGCAGCCCAGCATGGCCACAGAATGTTGAGTTCAGAACGACAAATGTGCTCAGCTTGCACAGCAAAGCTGCTATTTCCTCCTGGGGGATGTTCTTCCTCAGGAAAAAAAGATTTCTTTTTCTTAAACTTCTCACTTCCCTGCCCCAGGAAAAGGTGGGAAGATCCAACTACAAGGCTACCCACACACAAAAATGTTGCCAGCCAGGTTGGAAGTGCCCCAGATCCCTAAGAGAAGCAAATGTAAATTATCTCTGCAAAAGTGCACCTTCAATCCATATACTGAAGAATTTCCACAAAGCTACCTGAAAAGAGATCAATTTTAAAATATCACAAAGTTCACAAGGAAAAAGACAGTATGACTGAGCACCAACAGAAACTGACCTACAAAGACTTCAGATAGGAGCATTATCCATTACTATAAAGTAAGAATGTTCATAAGTGTAAAAATGCATCACGTGTATAAACATATTTAGTATATTTAATATATGAGTAAAGAATGAAAAAGCAGAAAAATGACCTAGTCCATTTGAAAAACACCCAAATAGAATTTCTAGACATGAAAAGACAGTGCCTTGACCACACAATGAGCAGCTTTCATAAGCACCTTAGACACAGTGCAAGAAAGAAAGTAAACTGGAAGACAGGGCTGAGAAAATTATCTAAAATGAAGCACGAAGAGAAAAAGAGATGGAAATAGGAGAAAGAAGTAAAACAACAGAGAACATAGTGGAGAGATCTAACAAATATTTGGTGGAAGTTCCAGGAGAAGTGAGGTAGCATAGAGGAAAGGTACAATGTGAGAAATATTGGCTGACAAATTTTCT
The DNA here is from genome assembly GCA_007922815.1 of Macrotus californicus. Classification (NCBI taxonomy): domain Eukaryota; kingdom Metazoa; phylum Chordata; class Mammalia; order Chiroptera; family Phyllostomidae; genus Macrotus; species Macrotus californicus. The sequence goes on along the minus strand of VMDR010004388.1, from coordinate 3,144 downwards.
GAATAGTTGAAAGACACCAAGTCATATATTCAGTAAAGCCTAATGAGTTGGTGTAAATTTAAAAAAAAACCCTCAAAATATGCACTAAACATACCACAGAGAAACTACAAAAAAAAATCAAAGACCAAGTTTAAAATTCAGCCAGAGAGAAAAACAGATGATCTTTTAATGATAATCTGAGTGTGGATTCAACACAGCAACAGTGAACGTCAGAGAGCAGTGAAGTCACATTTTTAAAGCACCAAGAGAAACAAGTAGCAGATCTAGAATTATACATGCAGCAAAATGCCTTTCCGTGGACATTGACCAAATATAGGTATTTTCAGAAAAATGGAAATTGAGCTTGCTCCTTGACATATCTCTGTTTACTTCTTCCTCTCCTTTCTACTGTTGACCAAATACTCATAAAGAAAGATTAAAAGGGATTCTTGGAAGAGTAAAGGGATGAATATCCCATACCTGACATATCTTACCCAAGAACGCCCTCTGGTCTTGAGATCTCCCAGCTGCTTTATCTGGGTAACACAACCAAGACCTAGTCCCGTTTCTAACTACACCCTTTTAAACCACCCAGTGTCTCTTCCTCTCCATAACTCACTTCATGCTGCCAACAGATCGAGGCGCTCCAGGACTCCTTACTGGACGTCGAGAACAGAGTCATCCACAACAACTACCGCAGTATCCAGCCCCTGAACACCAACAGGGTGGTGGAAGCCAACTTCGTGCATCAGCCTAATCCTCGTAAGATCAATTCGTTTTCTTTTTGCAATCGGTCGACTCCTATTTTCTTTCCTCTCTGGTGGGCCTGTCTCTTCTGGCAGCAGAAAGGGGAGGAGGGTTGTCTCAGCAGCAAGAGGCTCCTGTGGACCAGTCCGCACAGGGCTAGGCAAAGGGAATGATTCATTTTCCACTGCAGGCAGCGATGCTAGTGAGTAGAACAGAGGAGGCAGTCAGGGTGGATGCCTCGGTGATTCACTGCCCATCTGGGCCTGGCCAAAGATAGCAGGAGAAGCAGGAGGTCAGCAATCCTCAGACGTGCCCTTAGTAGTGTAGGCTCACATTAACCTTATTTAAGCCAACTCCAATGATTTCCCACACACCTTTGTCTTGGTCTATAGCCCAAGCTCATCTCAACCCCTCTTACACATTCCCTCGACGTCGGCTCAACCACGTTTTCTTGGGGGTCAAGCCCTGGCACCAGGGTGCTGGCTCAGGTGTAGGCAGTCCAATGTCCCCTGGAATCGCTAATCCACTGGGTCCGGCTCCAACTATGTTCTTGGCTCACTTCATTTCTGTGGTTGCATGAACGTAAATTCTCTGAAGTTCTCCCACCTCTGCTTCTGTCTGCTTCTCTGTCTTTGCGACCTATTTCCATGTACCATTCCATAACCCTTACATCCTCTAGCACGATGGAATGGGTCTCCAGTCACTATCTCCTCATTTTTGTATATCTCCTTCGAGATTTTTAACTCTCCAGGCAGAAGCCCCCAAAGGCAAAGGCCCATTGTGCTTTTCTCCCCGTATCCTTCCCGGTCTGTGTATTGTTTCCCTTTGCATGACTTTGCTCCTCCAGTGCAATGCTGAGAAAAAAGTGATACCAGCTATAATGACAATTTCCCCATATTGGTGATGACCAGAGGGAAAGGGGGTGGGGGAGGTGGGAGAGGGGAAATGGTGATAGGAGGAGACTTGCCTGGGGCAATGAACACATAACACAATACACAGATGTTCTATTGCAGAACTGTAGCCCTGAAACCTATATGATCTCATTAACCAATGTCACTCCAATCAATTCAATTCAGACATTTCCCCTGTTGTACTATGGACAATATTAACAGCAACTAGCCAAAGGGAGCTTAGACTCAATCTGCCCCCTCGTTCTAATCTGCCCACTTTCCCCCAGTTTCCCAAATAAAACTGCACATGTTCTTGCAGCAGGCATGGACTGCGTGGTTCCCTGTGTGCCATGTCTCAGGGGCTTTCTCCACGTGGAGATGGCAGGGGTGGGCATCCCTCCCATCCCCCGTATGGAGGAGCTCAGGTGTTCCAGATCCCGGTACCTCTTAGACCGCCGTGCTCCATGCTGCTGTCTGCCTGCAGGTCTCACTGTTTAGGATTGTTACTGTCACTTCCAGGAGACAGTAAGAGGGCTCCTTCCCCCACCCCCAACTGAGGGATCCCTTGGACCCTTCGCTGGTAAGAGAAAAGGGAACTTGGCATCACCCTCTCCACCTGCCTGCCCTCAGGCGCAGGCTTCTAGGCTCCAGCTGAGCCTGTTGGGTGATTCACGTGATACCCCACCGTTCCAAATCTTGTAGTTCTATCACACCACCAACCCATCAGTGAGGAATGACCTGAGGAACCCAGGTCAATTGCAAAATCAAGACAAAGCTCAAATACAGACCTCTTGCAATTTACTTACTAGAAAACACCTGTGTATTGTAAGGTAAGGAAGGGCTACTGAGCATCACGTTTGAAACTAAGGTGCAAGAGTAGGACCACCTGCGACATGTCACCCCTGGATCTTGGCAGCTTGCGAGCCTCAATTCAGACACAGTGAAGATGCTCGAAAGCCAATGGGATGAAAACGTGGGCTTTCTGAGGAACCAAACACGCTTCCCTTGAACTCGAGTGTGGGGGTGGGTGTCTGGCTGTCCCGCGTTCTGTTGTCATAAGGACCTGCAAAGTTGTGACTCTTTCTGTGAACTCTTCCCATAGAATGTTTCTAGACCCTGAGCTCCCGCTTTAGCGATGCAAGATCGACAGTGACCTTGAGTCCTTGGGCAGATATGTGGACGAGAAGAAAGTGAAGAGAAAGAGCAAATAGTACTGAGCTGCCAGCGGGAGCTGGTGCAGGAAGAGGTGCCTCCCCTGAGTCCATGCCCTGCCCTGGCTCCCAGGACTATCTGCTGGATTGTCACCCACCCCATCCCCCGAGGCCCGTGTTGGATTTCTGATTGAAACAGTGGAAACCATCAGCCACAAAAGGCAGTGAGACAGCTAAAATGCAGGAGAAGAGACACCATCAGCGGACACCGACTGGAGTAGACTGTGAAGGGCCGACCCTCCTCCTATGAAATCACACACGTTAATCGCTCTAAATCATCAGCCAGCCCACACTTCCCTGTAGCATTAGATGGAATC